>JANSTT010004594.1:0-30113 GCA_026745375.1 Platyura marginata
TATTATGCGGGCTGTGTATGATATCGTTGGTGTTATAACTAACTATGTATATAATCGTAAAGTATTGGATGAGAAGCACAAATTAAGTGATTTCTAATTTTAGCGCCTCTTTTAAATGTATAAAAGTAGATATGTATGTATGTATGTATGTATGTAGATAGGCGCGTACAAAGTAAATTACAGTGCATCAGTCATGCACAAATTAGAAACAACAGGCTTGTAACATCTCAATTTGGTCGTTGGAAAAAATATGTGTTCACATTAATCATCGCCAGTCGCTCGTTTTATCTGCATTTAAGTTGGAAATTAACAAAGCGTGCAGGAAATGATACAAATTTTTTTTTTTTTTTTTGGAAAAATATTTTCTTTAATAATTTGAGGTAAAATTAACTTAAGAATATATTTATAAGGTGTAGATCACACAGGATGTTCTAGTCGTTCACAGAACACTCGGTTAACTATGGTAAAATGGAATTTTATTATTTTTTTTTTTTAAATATTTTGATATTGTCGCAAAAATTAAACCGGAAAGACTTCACTGGACGGGACACGTTATTTGTGCAAACGACGAAAACCCAATCAAGAGTATTTTGAAAAAAAGTGCCAGAAGAGGTAGACCCAGAGCGAGATGGATAACCGGAATTGAAGATGATGCTGTATCGATTGAGTCGACCAACTGGAAAAGAATTGCCTTTGATAGATACCAGTGGAGAAGGAAATTAGCGGAGGCCAAGGCCTACCTGGAGTTAATTTCTAAAAATTTACAATACCGCTCGAGATAAAAGTTTCGACAGGTTCTACGTGGAGAAGTAAATTAGCGGAGACCAAGGCCTGTCTGGGGTTAATTCCTAAAAATTGGCAATACCTACTGTTCGAGATAAAAGTTTCGACAGGTTCTACATGCAAATAAGAACCATCACGGTTAAACAATTTTAGCTATACATACACTCATACAGTGAGTAGAACTTTCACCTCATACAAAATGTAGAATTATTCTTCTATCGGTTCTCCATTGTGACAGAACCATATCGTAAATAGAAATATTACCAATGTAGCGTAAAAATGTCGTTAGGAAATATTATATACATACAAATATGGGTTTATGGTTCTGTTTTAAAGTAGAACATTTTTTCCGAATTTTTTGAGTCGCATTTTACAAAATGTAATTTCTTTACTCACTCACCTTGAAATTTTACATATGTAACCATTTTGTTGTAAAAATATCAAAAATATATTTGCAATAGCAGTGGAAATGAATGAGTTTAACATAAATACATAACTAAATGTTTGCCTTATTCGACAATTTCTTTGTTTAATCTTCATTAGTAAACGTAAAGTCCATTCTCCTGCTGACAGCAATTGTCTAACAATAATGTTTTTTGTTAGAATCAAAATGCCATGTCGTAAATGATGGAAATAACGAATGTGATTGGTCGACAATAAAACATTTACAAGTAGGTATAGCTTACGCTTTTAAGCTCACACAAAAACACATATCGAGCAGCCTTCCATGAAAGCTTAACAATTAATTGACTACACCATATAGATAGAACACCAGTCATATTACACTTTAATTACATCTGCAGAAGCTTAGAAACAAATAAAGAAACATTTTTACTCTCAATTAAGAACATTTCTTTTGATATCGTCTATATATAGGGGAGAATGGGGTAAAATAGCGAACGGGTTAAGATGGTTTCTTGCTTTTTATAAACCACACAAAAACTTTTCTTCATATTCAATGATGCTGTTCCGTCTTCTAAAGTTGCATGCGTAAAAACAAATTACATTAACCTTAGAACCGTGTTGTCATTTTTCTAGGAAATATCGTTTTGTGGGGACCTCAGGACACCAAAGTATTTTGCATAAACATTAATTGACCTATTTTACCTACCATAATAGACACAGTAATTTCTTATTATTAAGTAAAACGAGATCCTGACATCGTTTTCTTTCGAATGAGTGCCGGCTTTGGTATACAAATGAAATAGAAGTTGGTTTTTTACAATCGTCAAAAATGTTTGGGGTCCTGGGTTCCTCAAACACGATTCTAAGGTTAAACTAGATTTTAGGTTATACTAGATTTTAGATTTAAATCTAATTTTAGAGGTAAATTTAAATTAAAACTTTTTAAATAATCACGTTAAAGTGAAGAAATCGCGCAAAGGATTCGTGCAGCACTAACAAATCACGTTAAAGTGAATTCACGTAAAAAAAAAGGATTATAACTATGATATTATAATTGAATAACTATCGCCATGTTGCCTCGGTCTCTCCTATATTGTATATATATATAGAGTACTAATGAACAGATAATTATTTTTAATAAATTAATTAAATTGTATGCTCCTCTATATGGACATTACATAAATGAATGATTATCGGGCAATGCTCTCATTTAATATCCATAGACATACATATTTTACTTTAATTAATTGAACTCACATAATTACAGTTTGATGTCTACTTTTAATTCATAAGAAGAAGAAAAGAAAAAAACCTAAACCGATAACATACATTATGTATGTACATATAAGTATATGTTTTATATGTATGGATATGTTTGCGAGAATAAAATACTGTCTATGATGTCGAAAAACACGTTTAATGGCCTAACATTAATATTATACATAGATTTAAGAAAAAAGAAACACGACATGCAGATTAACAGAAGTTACTTAATAAGAAATTGTTTTAATTATCATTTTGAATGAATATCAAAAAAACAAAAAACAGAAAAAAAAAACTTTAAAAAAAAGCTCCCAACAATATTTTATCACATTCAAAATAGCTACCGGTTTGTTAAAAAACATTATACTAAAGTCCATTTCAACATTATACCTAATTATGTCTTATCGGTTTTTTTGTTTCGATCGTTTTTTTTTTTCTTCTCGGTTTCAAAATTTTTTTTCGTTTTTTTTTTTCAAATTTTACCATCGCCATACGAAATTCATTTTTCAATATTTAGAACGTCACTAATTGATAGATCAAAGACAAAAATGCTAATGCCGATCTTAATTGTATGTATATCGGCCTCTTAAACCGTTTCAAATGGTGTTTTTTTAATTATCCGAAAATTTGGTTTCGTGTAAATCCAAGAGAAATACACATTATTATAATGATCGAATATCTCTCCTCTCAAGGACAAAGTTGTAATAATGTGGGATGTTTTTTTTTTGTTTGTTTGTTTGTTTTTATCGTAATAAATTTTAAGTCTCGTGATAATGGATGTTGACAAGTCTCTCTACATTTATAAGAGCCTCAATATGAAATGGACAAATAATGACATTTTCGTGGTTAACATGACTTTAGAAGAAAAAAAAACCAAATTATGATGTAAAGTTTGATGCAGGTAGGGGTATGGTAGGGGTTATTAGTGACTAACAATATAAATTGTCTGCTGATAAAGTTTGTAATTATCTGAAAAATGGATTTGCACGGTAGATACACGTTCCATGACAAATCCGTGTAAAACGAGACACAACATTCCATGAGAGTGCGTTCAATATAAAATAATAGAAAGAAAAGATTTTTTTTAAATTTACAAACCGTGTAAAAGCGAAAATACTCAAAATAAGGAGTCAATTCATAAGGTAGAAAGAAAAACAAAAATTTAGGGTGGCCAGGGTGCGGTTGAGTTTTGGTTGGGTGGCGGTTGCGTTGCTGTTAGGTGGCGGTTAGAGTGCGATTGGAATGCGGTAGGGTTGCGGTGCGGTTGGGGTGCTGTTAGAGTGCGGTTGCGGTCGTGTTGCAGTTACGGTGCGGTTGCGGTCGTGTTGCGGTTACGGTGCGGTTGCGGTCATGTTGCGGTTGCAATAGACCTAGCACTGGACAAATGGATAGTTGATGGGAAAGGAAGATCTACGAGTACCGGGTATTTGAAATTGGAAAGCGATCGTTGGAGGATCGCTACAGTAACGGAGAGATGTATAGTTGAAGTCAGCCAAAACCCGACTGGTGTGGAAGGACTAAGGGATAAGTAAGTAAGTAAGATAATGAAATTCTTTTCGCGATAAAAAAAAATACGATTCCATCTGTGTATTTTTAAAACGGAAATTGCAAAAAAAATGAAAATTCATACTTAGGTATTTAAAAAAATGATTCGAAGAAAACTTAAATAAACATTTTATATAAATGGCACTGTGTAAAACAAATTATTAACCGAAACACTGCTTTGATTGTGTAAATTCCTTAAAAAATTAAAAATTATTTTTATTTATGTATATGTAGGTATGTATAGTGTCGTCGTAAGCATATAAATGTTTAAGTTATGTATACATTTTCGTAATAAGTATTCCAAAAATGATAAATTTATATTAATTCGGCGAAAACAAGACATAATGTAAACTTAGAACGAAACAAACAACACACTGTGTATTGCCCTGTGTTATTTTGTTATACTCTCGTATGTTGTATTAAAACATTGCCATTTGCCAACTACTATAATACTAATAACTTGAACACTTTATTAATTGGATAAATACCAATGGTAATTATATCTGCCAATGGATTTCAATTCTACATATATGTATGTATAGCGAATACATAACAACACTAATGATGAGCCTTATTGCGTATGCTAAAACAACGGATGTTTGTGTAAAATGAGATTGTGGCAGTATATTTTCAATAATATTTACGATTCAAAATTATAATGAGCAATAATTAAGATAGAATTGCCTGGCTGGAGTGCCTTTTGGTGTCATTTGGTAAAGTATTTTAATCATCAGCCGGATGTCGATAACGCATCGGTGTAATATTGTTTGTTTGGATAAAAAAAAAATTAATTAAATGACAGAGACGCACCACACAGTAACATACAATTATTAAACATACAATTAGTAGTACAGTAGCGAATTCTTACTATTAAAAAAAAAATATGAATACAGTCAAAAATGGATTTATCTAAAAAGCTTAGTCGATGATTTTGAATTTGCTTGTTGGGGTTCAAGAATAAATGACAGAATAAACGGCAGATTAAACGGTAGAATAAATAGCAGACTAAATGCAAAATAAACGTCAAAAAAAATGGCACAATAATAGACAGAATAAATAGCAGAATAGACGCCAGAACAAACAGCAGAATTTAAATGGCAGAATAAACGGAAAAACGAATGACAGAATAAGAGTAGAATAAACGTTAGAATAAATGGCATGAATAGCAGACTAATTGGCAAAATAAACGTCAAAATAAATGGCAGAATAAATAGCAGAATAAATGCCAGAACAAACAACAGAATTTAAATGGGAGAATAAACGGAAAAATGAATGACAGAATAAATGACAGAATAAGTAGTAGAATAAACGGTAGAATAAATGGCATGAATAGCAGAATAAACGTCAGAATAAACGTCAAAATAAATGACAGAATAAATACCAGAATAAATGGCAGAACAAACAGCAGAATAAATGGCAAAATAATTTGCAGAATAAACGTCAAAATAAATGACAGAATACATACCAGAAAAAATGGCAGAACAAACAGCAGAATAAATGGCAAAATAATTTGCAGAATAAACGGCAGAACAAGACAGAATATGTAGTAGAATCAATGACAGAATATACAGCAGAATAAATGACAGAATAATTGGCAGAATAAACGACAAAATAAACGCCAGAATAAATAGCAGAATAAATGTCCACCTAAATCTAATTTTGTATTCATTTAAGTTAACATTTACACTTTAATAGGAGCTCTTCGTTGTCAGTTAATTTTTTGAATCCACTAACGTCAGTCTGTGTCTCAGCCATTTTATCTTTAATCAATTATTATTATTAGGAGATACATACTATAGAAAAAGTAGGTAAGTAGCAGGACACACTATTTCAATCTTTTATTGGATAGAGTGTAGAGCTTTTGAAAAGTTACATTTTTTTTTAAAATTAGTTTTTTTTCTCAATAAAAATGTTTAGGCCTTATAAGAATCAATTTAGCCACAATTAGTTATGAAATATACAAAAAGCTTTTTTTTTTACTATTTTCCTTTATTTCCTTTATAGCTTCATATGGATAAATTTAAAATTCTTTGAGAATGAAAAATATGTGAAAATTTACAATAAATATTTAATTGAAAAACAAAAAACATAAATTCCGCGCTCTTTGATGTAAAAAAAGCACTACACAAAATATCGCAAAAGAAAAATTCCATTCAATGAGTAATTTTGTGTAATATGAATTGGAACGATTTGTGTGTGGAATCTAGAGACAGTCCAATTCAGTATATTTGTGCATATTATTATTGTAGTCATCTCTCTATTATACAGTATGAGAGAGAGAGAGAGAGAGAGATGCAATCAAAGTTTTTCTAAATTACTAAAAATATAATTGAAAATTACCATTAATTACACGGATTGTTGTCACAAACAATGCGCATAAATTTAAATTGGAATCAGCACCATAGTGCAGCTATTTCTCTTCTTACATGAAAAACATTTGTCAGTACAAGTATTCTAACTAGTAGTACAACACAAACGAATTTCTAAAATGAACATGCCACACTAAATTGAAAATTCTTTGGCACTAGAATAGGTGACAGCAAATAAAATGAATTGCGTCGATATCGACCCCATAGGTCATTCAAATAAAACCTTTTATTGTGAGACATCGTCTTTTATTTTTGTATTATTTAAATTGACCTCTATTTATTATTGATGATATTTTTTACCCAGGTTGGTTTTACTGATTAATGGGATCGAGTGATGTTGTTGCTTCCACCACAGACTACTACTTAATTAAATTAAGGCAAAAGACTTGATTTTATAGAAAAATTTTAAAAATTTTTAATGCAATTTTTTTGAAGATTTGTTTTTAAGAAAAAAAAATGTTTGCGGCGAATTTCGCTCGCCAAGCGCTTTTAAGTTTTTTGTAAAAAAAATATTTTTTTTTGGTTTTTATTTCAATAAATAAAAAAAATCTCGAATTAAATATGATCGATTAAACGTACTGTGATCCATGCACAACTAAATTATAAGTTATTTTGAGAAGCGATACTCTTCATCGGACTTCTATTATAACAAAATTTAGAAGTAACGAACATAGGCACGAGTTTTAGGATGTAACAGGGAGCAAAAAGTGATATCAATTAAAACTAAAGCTATAGGCACAATGCAACGCACCGTTCCGTTCTGTACCGTTTATAAATATTGATGTCAACAAAGCATGCAAGTGCATAGGCTTTACGGTTGGTATGTCACAATGAACGGAACAGAACGGTACGTCGAAAGTGAGCAAAAATTGAACGAAATGGAACGGAACCCAATTTGGCTGTCAAAACTGTGTAGTGATACGTTTTTTGTTTGATTTGAACAAATAATCAGTGAAAAACACGTCATTTTTGCTTTTATTATTTTGATATTGTCAGAACGGAATGTTGTCATTGTGACCAGATGCTAAATTTAACCGGAACGGGGCGAAACGGACCGGTACGTTGTATTGTGCCTATAGCTTTAGCTTAAGTTTTTTTTAGTTATTTATATAGATAAAAGAAAAGAGACAGGATATATATATTTTTTGAACGGTTAAGTCTGTCTAGATGGTAAATTAATGAAGAGATAATATATTAATTATACTAAATTCTGCTTACACAGAAAAACTGTTTTTACACGATTTTAATGCAATACGAAATAGAAATGTAATTCTCTTTTTACACGATTTGTTTTGATTTTACACGATCTATCTAAATTCTAAGAAGAAAAAAATACGACTCTCATAAATACGGTTATAAGCTGCGCTATGTTCATGCGTTTGCGCATACTCTTTTGGAATCGTGGATATCGATCGTGTAAAAGTAGAATTGGGTGTAAAAAAAGAAATTTAATTTTATCTCTAAATAATCATTGAGGACGAAATTCTTTAGAGTCAAAAAACAGTTGCAGTTCCAAACATCGTCCTCATCGTAATTAATCTAATTTGAATTCGAAAAACCATAATTTTGCATTCTTCCGCTTTCAAAAACCACACTCTTCACTATAAATGGTCTTATTTGGTCTGGTCTGTAAATCATTTTTGTTTTTTTTATTGTTACTTTAATTTAACTGAACGGCATTCATCTTGTTTAAAAATGTTTCACTAAACAACACTAAATACATATATGAAACTAACAATTAACTCTACTTACATTGTATACCCCCACTTTATTTATTTGAAACACATTTCTCTACCAGTCCATAATACACATTCTATACACTAAGAGCATAATTGAAATTTATTGCCTGTTTTTGGTCAACTAAATTATATGGTGGAGAAATTGTGGACACAACTTTGACAAATAGGAGATTACTACGTCCATGAATGTGAGGTGCAACATTTATGATGTATTAATGGTAAAATTGGTATATATACATATATATGTATGTATATGTATATGTATGTAAGTTGAGAGTAGAGGGTGAAGTGAAAATGAAAAGGAAAACCAAAAAAAAAAAAAAAAAACATAGAAGTCGGATCGAAGAAACTTACATGCGGTCAAGTTGGGAAAATTACTTTGGAGACCAAGAATAGTTTCATTCATTTATATGAATTATGGTTTTGGCACATGTAATGGGTTACTTTTGTTAGAGAGGATATTGAACAATAGGCATTTATTATGTGGTTGATATGGGGAGGGAGATGGGTTTATAGTATATGATTGGATTAAATAAGAGATTTTTGTTTTTGGTGTTAAGTGTTAAGTATTATTAGGTACATATAGAGTATATTCCGACTGAAATACCTGATGAACACATCCATTATATATTATGGTTAATAAAAAAAAAAAGCTACTAAGGAAACACTGCGATGCTTCCACCAGTGATATGTAAACGACCTCCATATTATTATTAGGTAATTCGTATTTTTGTCTAAGAAAAACATAGAAAGTATAAATAAGAATACTTGAAACAGACCATATTGGGACCGTTAGAGCCGGGCTCCTATAATGGATATCAGACAAAAAGATGATATTTGGCAACATTAAAATTGCTACATAATATTTTATTATCCACCCTAATGCACTATTCTCTTGGGTATGGAATTATTTCGGTCCACCCTATCGTTTTAACAAATGAATTCAAAAATACACATTTTAAAAAATGGCCTTATTCTTTCAATGGTCTACCGGCAGCCATTGGCAGGTAGGTACTCAATATTTCGCCAAAACCACCAAACAAGTCTCTAGCTCACCATTTGAGGGGACATTCACATAAGTTTTTAACTAAAATAAGGTGGGACGGGGGATGAAGAATTTTTTTCATTAGTCCTTTAATTTTTTTTCCCCGTCTTCCCATCATACTATCATACACAATTTTAAGTCTCTAGCTCACTTATATAGTGGGTTAAAAAAAACACATATTTTATTTATAAACAAAAAACGATGGTGGCGGGTGAGGGAAATTTTTGCCACTAGTTAATATTGATGGAATCAACAACAAAAAAATGAAATCTCTCATCTTTGTTGTAGAGATGTACAGTCACAAAATTTCTAATTAGAAATGCCATTAAAATTAAAATCCAATTCACTCAACATAGGTAAATATCTAATGTACATGTAATCATTAAGGTTATCTGTGCTCACCTTGCCGTTAAATACTTAAGAAATAATGTAGAAGCAAGGTATGTTTGTACGCATTAAATATTTAATTGACTTACTTAAGCGCAAGTACCACAGTGTTCGTTCACTTTTAAAAGGTGTTTAATATCTCATCTACTTAGTGTTCATATATGGAATATTAGATTAGTTGGCGTGTATGTTTGTACTTGAAAATTATGTTACCGTAATTAGATTATGTGAGTGAATGATTGAATTTTATAGTTCTTGGCTTTAATTTCATTTAATTTTTAATGTTTAGCATTAGTTAAGTGTGCAAGAAAATAGACAATGTATTGTAGGAGTATTATTTATAATTAATTAATATTTTATGGCAAACATTTGTATTAATAATAAGTAGTTTTTCTTGTTATAACAAAATTTGATTTGTAGTCTACGGCTTTTACACGGCTCTATAATCACGCGATTTGCGATGGCATTTGGGTCGTCCATTTGGTAAGAAAAATAATGATGAAGTGAAAATTACGTTATATACCAGTAATTAATTTGTATAGAATTTCACATTTTCACACATATACTATGGAACTGCTAGAAAATGGCTTTAAAAATTCATAAACCCAAACATCTATCTATCGTTGGATTCGTACAAGCCCCAGCTTTGATTTGCGGCTAGTACAAGGGCTAAACTCCAATCCGTCGATTTTTAAAAAATACTTTACTGATATGATGTTTCGAATTAGTGATTTTATAGAAATGTCTCACCATATCCCACCAAGTCATGGACGGTCGGCCAAATACTTTTTTTTCAGATAAATATTCGAAGCAGCTAACTGGAAAGAAGCAGTTCTCCGAACTTTTTTATTGAAAATTTAAGGGATATGTAAGGGAAAATTGAAAAAATTTTAACAAACAAATTTGTTTTCCCGAATTCTATAAATTTGATCTTAAAATTAATAATCTAAACATTTTAAGTGATTTTTATTTGTTATAGCTACTAATGGTGTTCAATTGTGATTATGATTTCACTTTAACCATAATCAACCCCCAGTATATGACTGTAGAGTTACATTTTATTTTGGAAAATTTGCAACTCTTTTATAACAAAAATTGAATAAATTTAGTAGAATGTACATAAATGTAGTAAAATTGACCAATATTTGACATAAATTTAACGTAAATTTCTCACTAAGTGAAATATTGTGATTTTTTATATATCACTAAAATAACGTGAGTTAATTAGGGTTAAACTGAACTAAATTAAAAATGTCAGAAACAAAAAAATTGATTGACTTGATAGAAATCGTGAATTGTGAAATCGTTAAGATAGTCAATATGCCTAACTATATGCTATGTTAATTGAGGCAGGGGGGGGAATTGAAAAAAACATGATATCACAACAATTAATATATTAAAAAAAATAAATTCCTCACTGATTGACCTGACATTACGCGTATATACAAACACAAACATTTTACTATTAGAGCTTCCTTAATAAAAGACTAGCAAACCAACTAACAAAAATGCAATTCATTGTCATGTTTTTATATGTACCCTAGGCCTATATATCCATACTGCCTACCTTTAATTTGGATTATCTCAAAAATAAACAAAAAACACAAAATATCTTATATCACATTGCCTTAACAAACAGCCATTCAAGATCACAAACAGCTCATTTAAAAATAAAATAAAGCAATTCACACTTGTAATCCTGTATACATCAACTAATAGCCAACCGAATTTTTCAAATCTCATTTCTGTGCGTCAGACAAAATTTCATTCAATAAAAAGCTCTCGTCACCCACCAGTCATTTATATGAATTATCAAATTGATTACAAAACACGTACATTTTTGGTGTCGATTGGATGTCTCGTTGTTTGTGATTATTATGAATGGCAATAATGAGATATTCTATACAAACAATGTGTGTGCCCCAACTAAAGTAAAGAAACTTTTGTACAACTAAAACCATGATAAGCGTATATAACTTAAAAGGCAAC
The DNA here is from genome assembly GCA_026745375.1 of Platyura marginata. Taxonomy (NCBI): domain Eukaryota; kingdom Metazoa; phylum Arthropoda; class Insecta; order Diptera; family Keroplatidae; genus Platyura; species Platyura marginata. Next base: position 11,526 of record JANSTT010004594.1, read on the forward strand.
TTAAGTATTGTAAAGTAACCTAATCCGCATTGCTATATTATTTAATTGGGAGACTTATGTTTCATTCACGTATCGTATGGTAATATTTGTAATACTCTCTCCATAAGTGCATAATTGAAAAGTAGGTATCCCAAGAAACAAAGACAAGTTCCCGGAAAATGAAATTAAATGATCCTCCTCTGAAAAGATTTTCTATTTGTTTATAGTTTCTAGAGAAAGAAATCGAGCTAATCTACCAGCAGATACATAATTTTGTCTTGAGCGGGAGATCGCGGGTTCAAGACCGACTGGGAATGAAACACGTAGTAATGTTGATTTGATTCTGAGGCCGAGTGATTGAATTGAACTTAAAAACATTCTAAATAATGAGATTATCTCTAAAAACGGCAATGCTTAAAAATAACGTTGAAATTGTGCGCATTTGTAAGGTTTCCGTAAAAAAACACCTCAAGTAGTGCTTTGTTCTACAAAAAAGAGCTAGTCATGTCAAATTGAGATAAATGTATAAAGAGGGATGTCTATGGGGCCATCTATGGAGGCCTAAGGAATTTCGGGCTCTCGTACACTAACTAAGAACGCTCTAGGTAAACTTATACACATGAACCTGACCAAAATGTCCGCACAAACATTTTTACATTCCGGTAAATTGTTCCTGGTTACATACAGAACGGGTTCTACATAACCAAAATTTCTATTTTTTATAATCACTTCCTAATGCTTGAGTCTCGACACAACAAACATTCGATGCGATAAACATTCAATACTAGAGAGTATTTTCAATCGAAAAAATTCGAATATTCGATGCTGAAATATTTTGATATTACAATGGGAACTACAGACAAGGAGTGCTTTCGATGTAATAAACATTCGATAATATTTGTTTGTGTGTGTGTTTGTGTTTATTTTCGAACAAACAACCAGATTCGATCGATTTTTTTTTTGTAGCGATCGCTTCACTTCCTAATATCTACACAATCATAATAAATATAAGATCAAAAACAAACAAAATTTTAAATTAATTATATGCATTAGCTGGTCATTTAAATGTCCAATCGGTCCCATCAAAGGCCCGCCTTTTCACCAGAATACATTATTTCAACAGTAGTTTTTATGTTACGGACATTAGTTTAATAGCCAACATGAACATTTTTATCTTGGAAATTTTTGGGCTATAAACAGAGGTTATTTGAATAATTAACTAGTTTTTACGGCTTTTTTAATCTCGTTAAACACACAGATTTAGTATCCTTGATTTAAATAATACCAACCCAAAAAGTGTCCATGCTATATATACATACATACATAATATAAACAAAATGGATAATTAATGCTCAAGCCGCATTATTTTTTATTAAATGTTCCTTTTTAAAGTTTTATGACTCTTAGGGAATTATTATTGCTTTAAATTCATTTCTTATTCGTATACCTTTGTGTGTAGTAAGATAGGTGCGCGTACAGATATTTGGAAAATTTCGTCAACCATTTTTTTATCTGTGTTTTTGAAATACGATACAAAAAACCGAAAAAATAAAATTAATTATTTACTGCGGAACCGTCTGAATTTGAAAATAGCTAAAATGTCGATAGGAAAATTAAATTTTACTTTGGAAAACTCATAATAAATATTAATTGATCCACAACCATCGTTGAATTTGAACATTTCAGCTTTATGTCAAATCACTCGATTTTTAAAAAATAAAATTTTCAATTTTTGTACAATAGTTTAAGAAATTAAGGATATACATATAAAGGAAAATTGGGAAAAATCTGAACAGTCAAATTTTTATTTATCTGCATTCCATAAATATTATCTTTAAATTATTATTTTTTCTTTCGCTCAGAATTTGATTAAAGTAATCGCGTTTTTATGCTAACATCACAAAGGTGCCAACTATACCTTCCTCTACCCTATGCCAAATTTTCCTTTTATTTTAATGTCATTTAAGTGTTGTGCGATTTATGAAATATTTTTCATATACTTTCTGGTTATCTTATTTGAATATGATTTTGATGTATTAATTAGTTTTAATTAACAATAACAGTTTTTCTTCTTTTATTATAGTAAATACAGTAAGGTACAAAAATAATGGAACCAATTAATTAATGTAAATATTTATTTATATTTGTTACATTTTTACGAGATCATATTAATTTTTGAAAAATAGAAGACGACAATATGGTTTAAAGCACCATGAAACACAGCGACTGTATATATCTGCTCTCGACTGCACGGTATTTGGTATCACATCACAAAATCAAAAAACATTGATTTTATTTTTTTTTTTGCTCAATTTTGAAATGTCAAAATATAAATATTTGTTTTTTTTGACAGAAATGGGCTAGTTCACTGTTCATATAGAAATATAATCATTTTGTAGTTCTGGATCGCGACCATATTTATTTGGTTCCTCGAACCTTACTATTGTAGTTTCCATCGCCACCGGAAATAATGGCCAGTGAACGGTAAAAAAAGATGATAAATCTGGGTATTTGCTAAACTGTGTTTGGCATCATCACAATTTATTGCTGAAGATCGTAACTACCTAGTTACATTACATACATACTTTCTTAGTGCAAATAATTTGTATATACTTAGAAATTTTCAGTGTATTTTGAAATTGTGTCATCATAAACCAAAATTGTATATTTTAAGAATATTCAAAAAATTCACTAAAATATCACTTTGACCAATCAAAAAAAATGAAATAATTTCCTTACAATTTAAAGATAATCGTCTTGTTCCACATCTCTTTGGCAAACGGCCCAACCTGTACGGTACGTGTACATTGCAACGTGTATCGGATACAGTCAATGCACCAAAAAATAAAAAAAAAAAAAAAACAAAAAGGGTTAAATATTCAATATGTGAATAAAATGCTGTTCAATAAATTATCAACAAAATAAAATTGGTCTTATCTCAAAACTCAATGTTTTTTTGTTTTTTTTTTGTTTCTGTGTTATGTATAGAGAGGTATAAATGTACCTACATACATATATATATATATATATATATATATATATATATATGTATTTGGTGCAGTAATATATCTTTTACCTGTTCCAAGGTGTAATTCATGGTAGCCAGAATGGTCATATAGATTGACGCACTGCGATATATAAAACTAACTATAAGAAGGTAAGAACTCTGGTCATAAGTTTGTCGTATCATGTAACATGAGTTTCTACTTAACTTTGTTGGCCTTGTGGTTGTGTATTTGGGATATTTTCTTATGTTAAGGCGGTGGTTACAAAAATTTCTCGTTGATTTTGAACAAATAAAAAAATTTACCAAAATCAATTATCGGACATGTATTTCGATGAGTTTCATTCATCAAATAGATTTGTGGTAACTCAGGTGTGTAATATTTAAATAAAATGAAAATTTCGTTTATTTTGAAATTATGGGCACATACGAGTATAAAGGTATGGCCATACATAAATGTTTCTAATTACGTTGTGTCCATCACTTGTATTTTTGTATATATATCGGAATAAAGTACTGTGAAACGGTGGAACATCTAGAGATATGTAAAATTTGCGCCGGCAGCAGGTGAAATTAAACGGCTGCATGTATAAAATCGCTTTACAACAAGATTAGTTCTTTTTATTTTAATTGAATATAATATTTTGGTATTTCAGAAATGTCACTTTGTCTTAATACTAATTTATTTACCTGATGATATGTTTTCATGGTTTGGTTTCTTATACTTGGATTTTTGTTCTGTGTGTGTGGAGAATATTGAGATTTTTGTCGTAAACTATTTACCTCGCATGTCCTCATGGGAGTAATTAAGGTAAATACAATGTACAAAGTTTGCTAGAAAATGTTTAGTTAGGTTACATCTTGTACGTGCTTTAATAATTACCCATAGATATTTTGAAACATCTCTTCGTACAAATTTTCAACTTTTAAAAATATTTATATTTATTTTGCTATGCTACACTAATACATATTAGGAATATTGTGTGGAATTTTGCCATGAATTTTAAACGCTATTAAAAAATAAATTTAATTTTTAAAAATTCGTTGATTTCGTACATAAAATGACCGTATCTCATAAACTAGAAAACTACTAGATGTAATATTTTACTAATAGATATTATTTGATGACTACTAACTTTTGGCAAAATTTAGTTTCAATCGGGCCATAAATAGTAAGGATTCTATAATCTCACCCCAGCCAGACATATAATAATTAAAATGACTAGTAATAACTCAGAAACTAGGAAACTACTAGACCAAATATTTTACTACTACATGAGTACTTAATCTCTGTACAAAAATGGTTGCGATTGGAGATGGTGTCCGGCTGACGGACGGTCACCTCAGCCAGACAGCCATATCTCCAAAACTGTGGAACTACTAGATGTAATATTGAATATTGAACTACTCTATAGATACTACTAAATGACTACTAATTCCCTGCCAAGTTTTCTTTCGATGGGACAATTTTGTCCGGCTGAGGTGATCAACTTTGAGACATTATAATTTTCAGATTTAAAAAAAAAATGTTCAACTGACACCATGTTTTCTACTGACACCATGTTCAACTGACACCATGTTTCTGCTGATCTTAAACGATCGATGGTCCCCGATTTTTTTTTTCAATACCTCAGAAAAGTTCTGATAATATTTGGGTTAAAAAGGCTATCCGAAATTTTTGACATTATAGATATTATAAGGATTTCTCATTCTCTAAGAACATGTTAAGGGCTAAGGACACGTAAAATACTATATAGGAATGACATTATTTCAATGAAATCTCTGGGACGATAGAAAAAAATGATTTCTTTATGAGATAAAATTCGGTATTATTTCATTTGATAGCAATAGTTGGATGAAAAATCGATTTTTCTTTCTTTTTTTTTAAAAAAAAAAATCCAAAAATAAAATATTTAGGTCAAATCATTATTTATAATGAATCATATTTCTTTTCGTTTTCTAGAGTACCTATATACTATAGAGAACATCTTCAAAAAAAAAAAAAAACACCACCAAACTAATTTCAGATAAATATCCATTTCATATATACATAAAGTCCAGTTTATTATTATTTTATTCCACAATCCATACACAAATCAGTCAACAAGCAATAAACCACATTTTATCGTGGCAATTAAACTTAGGAAATATGACATTTGAAGTATCACTCGCTCTCTTGTGTTCGTTTCATGCAAGAATCATAAACGTTGTTCAAATATTTTGTCAGCATGATCAAAGGAAAAACAAATTAAATGACTGTTTGTTTAAAAAGGAAAATTATTATTATTAAAAAGCAACAACATACACATACGAGTATACAATATTTAAGTCTTTGGAAAACTTAATCATATTACAAACTGGAAAAATGTCTTCAAAATTGGATAGAGGGAGAGAGAAAAAGAAAAGAAAAAAACCCGGAAAATGTGTATATATAGAATGTGGTACAAAGGAATGAAATTGCAAATGCCAATTTAATGCGCTGCTAAGAAAACATCAATACCTGCTCTAGGTACAGATAATGTGGTTTTAGTGGAGCGAAATTTACATATTTGTATTGAAGGTTAATGGAGATAAATTTGTTTTGTTCAATTTTTTCGAAGTCAGTACTATTATAGATTTTGAATGTCTAGAAGACAATAATGACAAATGGAGTGCTGTTCAGTTGTAACTTTTTACATTGGTTGTTGGTGACTCAATTTCAGCAATCTATGTGGATCGGACTCTGCATTGGAAAATATTTTATGAACGTCATGAGGTCGTATTTTTCTTCTTATGTTGGATCTAGACGAGGGATTGGTTATTTATCGTGCGCCTTATACTTAAACTGCGCGTAAATGTTGCAAATCTATTTTCATTATATATTTACAACGAAAGGCGTGCGTGTTTTGCTGCATTCAGTCAAAAAATATTACAAAAAGTCTGCCCATTCAGCCCAGAGTTTATGTGCCAAAAGACAGAAATTTGTTCAAAAAAACATATTAATTAGAAATTATGATAAAAAAACGTCCAGCTTGATTTAAATTTAAAAATAAAATCTAAATAATAGTTGAAGGTTAGCTGGTTAGATTTTTATTTAACATGAGGGGGGGGTAACACAAATTAGATGTGCACTTCACGTTTAGACGAAGGGATTTTCAGTCCGTCAATTTTCACGTGATTTCAAGCAAAACGTGCCTTTTTTTCTGCATACAATTCATTTCTACACAATTTTTTAGTGTTGCCAGTGACTTAAGGAAAAACGCATGCGGAAAAACCTTTCGTTTATTTCCAGCTTTAAAATTCAGTTATGACTACTGGTGAAAGCGTGAATAGGGCCAATATGATGCCAAACTAATTGATAACTAGAAAATAAAGGATCCGGTAGAGTGGAAGATATTTGACTTCAACATGATGCGATGGTACCCTTGCACTGTAAAGAAAATTCTTGTAACAGAGGACTATATAGAATATTTTAATTGTTTGATTTAAGGAACTGAAAATGTAACAAAAAATCCTATCGTACAGTGGTTCAAAAGTAAATCCTACACCCTTGCAAAAGAAAAAATTATAAAAATCGCTTAATCTCACAATTTTTCAAGCCCGATACAATTTTTGGTTCCATTTTCAGTCTGCTATTCAGAACTTTGCTAAAGACCACCACCAAAAGGGAACACCCTGTATATATTACAATGTTTTTTTTTTAAAAAATAATAAAAAATTAATTTCTTCATTATAATTCCATATATTTAGCCCTGTATACAACGTTTACGCCTATAAATTCCACAATTTACGATTTATTCATTGCCTATTAGGAGATAGACAAACAAAACGTAAATCTTAATATTTAACATTCAGTCAAAATGCATAAGATTTTGTTTGTGTCATAACAAATATTTACAAAATATTATGAATCGTTTGGAATATACATATATATATACATAGGTACTGTATATATAAGAAATATTGTATGTGTATATATAGTATAGAGAAATAAAAACACTCGTAAAACAAATCTTCCACACTCACTTAACTCTCGAGACATATCAAATTTCGAGTTATCATCATTTCTCAAGTGTGTACGTTAAACACTCCTCAACATTATTATGATGTGGATATTTTCAATATAAATCATTTCAAGTGTACATACTCAAAAACATTATTATCATAATGATGATTATGATGATGACGATGATGAGTGATGAAGGACTAAAAATTAATCTCTTATTTTTTGAATTAGTTGTTCCACAAATTGTTAGAAATATAATAATAATTAAAATTAGTGATAATATAAGTTTGGTCATTTCTTATCTTGCAGTTTTAACAAGAAAATAACAAAAATCAACTTTTTTTTAAGAATATTTATGTCTAAGGGTCCAACATATGTATATGAGGTGCTCAGCGCTAAAACAGTCTAACCCACAAATTTGTCGAACAGAGACAATCGAGTTTGAAATAAAAACGTAATTTTAATAGAAATTTTGTTATTTTTTAAGTTTTAAAATTTTTTTTTACTAAAAACGAAAAAAAGGCTACAGCGGCTTCCACACTAAACTAACATTCCCTTCATTTTTCAAGACTTTTCCAAATTTTCTTCACTTTTTTTCATCCTTCACCACCATTCCCCCACAATTTCCCACCCATCCTCCAAAAAATTTAAGTTTTTTGTATCATTTTGTTGAAATTTTGATTTTTGATGTGCTAAAAGCCCAAAAAACTATAACAGCACGTGTTTTTCGAAAAATTTGTATGTGAGGGAAGGAGTGGGACGATTTTGCACATTTGCAATACCTAGCGGCGGCTTGTTGTTGGTTTTGTAGCTTTTAAAAATGTGCTTTTTACTATATACTCGTATTTATCTCCGTTTCGACAAATTTGTGGGTTAGGCTGTTTTAGTGTTGAGCGCTTCATATGTAGTCGATTAGATTAGCATTAGATTGATAAAATTTGCTGATTTCTTATGAATCTATGATTCGCCATTTTTTTTTTTTTTTTTTAATTTTTTCAAGTCGAATCAAATCCAAAGAAACCGATCAATACCTAAATCCTTGAAAATTAAAAAAAAAAATCAAATTATCAATCATGCACGAAAATCTTCACAAATAGAACATGTTCTTGATATCAAAATGATCTGGCCGGTCTATTGTAAAAAAAAATAACTCTGCCATACCTCTCCATATAATTTTCATTGAGTGACATGAACATGGCGGTGCATTCTGTCAACACCCGCGGGTTGTTTTCCAATACACAGAAACATGTAGCAGCCATATATTGACTGGCTGGATATACATCCAGCAATATAAAAAATAAACTTCAAAGTATTTTAACCGCCGCCTCTCTCTCATCGATAGTTTAATTCGATATTGTTGGTCATTGTATATAATATATGGTTAGATATTGGATAAATATCATTGAGAGGTGCACTGCTTAGAAGATTTGTCTGATGTGTTGACACGATTTAAGCGAGTTTTCAAGTGAAAAGTTGGGAACTGATAAAAAGGATTAGATAAATCTATAGAAACATGTACGCAGGCAGGATGTAAACGATACAAATATGTACATTCAAAAATTTTCAATCTCTTAAATAGGTGGGACAATTTATCACGACATGTGGAGGAACTGAAATTATTATCAATAAAAATTACGTTTGCTTATCTATAAAAAAGTTCTCAGAAGTTCTTCAGAAGGAGAAATTAAAATTGTGAAATGAGAACAGTACCTAATAGCTACGATCAAATTCCATAAAAAAACTTCGAAACGATGAAGACAAGTTGATTGAAGATCTATGTCCGTCGAGGAGACATAATTTATGCTCTCATATGCATCAGTTTCTAATTTGGTCATGTCCAAAATGGACCAAAACAATATGGCTGATGCAGTTCAAAACTAAATTACACATAAAGGTGTGACGTCTACAGCCATTTTGTTTTTGTATATGTTAATTTGGACATATCTGTCTGAATAATTAATTCCTAAAAACAAATATATGACGTAATGGCACAGTTTCTTCGTTTAAAACTCATCAAAAGCATAAAAATAAAACGTAACTCTATTAATGTAGAAGTTTTACTCTAGACCAGGGAGTCACATCTTATTATACCTACATACATATACCTATACACAATAATTAAATTTTCCAACAACAACAACAACAAAAACAACTTTTACCTGACCAAACCCTTTGCTTGTAACTGCTGCCTATGGTTGTAAGTTATGGGCATAAATAAATTAAATAGGGCCTAAGAAAAACTTCTTAATTGCCATGCTGGAGAAATTATTTAGCTCTATAACTGATGACTAAAGTTTCTCATGTTCCATGTTTTATATGAATAATAATTACAGTCAAACATTAAACAAGGATTCTCACAAAGACCGTGTAATCATGTTAACAGTGCAAATGAGGGTTGTAATCTTGATAACAATAATAGTAGTACCATTGTTATAGTATCATGTTAATGTAGAAAATGTATTATTTAAGAAAATAAATATAAATCAATTGTGTTGTTTAAGTTGTGCTAGTTGTACATAAGTTTATACATAACGTAACGTTCATATAGTTGATAGTTTTTCTTCAATTTTCTACCCTATAGGTACTTTTGTATAGGGTAATTAGAAATAGACGAGCTTAAATGAGAAAAATTGTAAGCAAACAACTTTCTTGCTGGCCACGATTTGTCAAAAATGGTTTTTTTTATGAAATCTGGTAATTTGGGATATTTTACACTAACTGGCAACACTATTTTACTAAATTTGTTTTTTTTCCCACTTTTTAAACGTTCTCTTCGTTGAGATTTTGTGTAAAAATATTTTGAAAAATTTGAAAAATTTGAAAAGTCTTGAGTTAGGGCATTTTCTCCAAATAACCCCATCGATGTACATCTTAATTTCTTCACTTTTGCAAACTTTTTTTATTCCCTAATATAAAAGAAAGTTTTGGTATCATATTTTAATTTTTGTCGAAATATCAACCCCCATTTTGTTTGTTATGTGTTTTTTTTTGTACTTTTTCGTGTTTTCTCGCATTAAATAACAAAATTTTTCAGAAATTATGAATACAAAATATTTTTTAGTTATTGTCTTTTATAATTGTGGGTGACAATTTTTCCAAAAAAAAATTTGGCAGCCTTTTTTTATTTACTTAGAAAAGTGACATTGAATATTTATTCAAAGATTAATAGGAAACTTATTTTCAATACGCAAAAAGGAATGGCAACGTTCACTGGATGAGATCGATATGGTATTAAGAGGAGTTAGAGGATTCATAGAGATGGACAACTAGACAAAAGAAAATGGTTCTCAAGTTCAAATTTGAATCAGAATATTTTTGGATAACAAACAAAGTTGCTTCAATTTGTCATCAATAAAATGTTAATTTTAATTATAATTTGATCATTGATCCTATAAAGTTATTTTAATTAATAAATAAAACAAATTAAACCATGTCACTCAAGGCAATATAATTTATTATTGTCGCGGTACGATTAGAGATTTTACCGAACTATAAACTTACAATATTCATCTACCTACCTACAGTATATGTACAGAATATCGTTTGGTTCTTTGCTTTCCATCTAAATTCAGTGTCTGGCAACCTATATATGATGATGGTAAGTTTGTCTATACTATAGCAATCACCAAACTGATTCAGAGATAAAATAAACACGAAAAATACATTCAGATTTTGATCGTTAGATCAAATTTTAATTAATGTTCCTACTTTATGTTATGTTTTTATGGAGTTTAATTAATTTAATTTTTTTTTATTTTTTTTTTTTATGTCAAAAAGTTTCATTGATGTTATTTTATTTCATTGACATCGACTTCAGAAATATATATGTACTTGTACAATTGTACATAGGTAGACACGTAATAGCCTACTACATATAAATATTTAAAGTTTTTCAATTTTTTTAAACTTATTTTTTATTATTATCTTTTTAATGATTCAAATAAAATGAACTCCTCAAAACGTATCTTTGGATTTAATTTGCGTTCCAAACTAGGATAATTACAATTTCATAACAATATGGCCGACTCAACTGTCACTTTATTTGGCTGCGTTCAATATAGTTTTTAGATTTTTTTTTTAAATACACATATTTGGCCATCTATAATTAAATTGATTGTCGTTACATATTTTATATATAACTTACCTAGTAATAAAAACGATTTTATTGGGTATAAAAAAATAGGAGTGGATAAAATGTTGATCCTTGTGAAATACTCTTGTGAAGAGTGTCCGCTTTTATTTAAAAATAAATTAAAATATTCAGCAGGCGGATTGCAAATATTCAACGACGAAATTAGTGTTGGGAGCAGCAATATTTGGGTATATGAATGAAGCATTGACGACTTTTGGGAAATAATAATTCAATCATAATGGGGCCAAAAATGATAAAATTTTTGATGGATGAAAACGAAAAAAACGATCTGATAATTGATAATGTACAATTTTTTGCTTTCAATGCCGTATCTTTGTTTTTTGAATGAAATTATTTAAATTAAAGCTCAAAATTTAATATTATTAAGTTGTCATGTAAAAGCAGTTTCTTATTCAAATCTTTTCATTCTAGGATATAAAAGCTACTCTGCTATAGGTACAAACAACTATACGTTTTGATCGGTCTTAAATAAACAATTTTCATTGTCAGTAAATTAGTACAAAGGGTTTCATCATACATTAATAAATCTCTATCAACAATATACATAAATGCTATTCCGTTTGCTTTTCTTTATTTTTAATTTTTAATATAAATCAAGAACGTTGACATCATCCAGGAAAAACTCTTTTTCCTTCAAAAAAAAACTTTCTAATTAAAATACATTTTTAGGATTTAACATTTTACAATAATGTTTACCTCAGGTGTAATTAAAATAATTAATTTTCTCGACTATCGGAGCCCCTGTAAATATTAAATGGCACAATAGGAAAGCTTTTGCCCTTTGTTTCATTTACACAGTTTTGGTCCATTATTTCTCGGAAATGAACAGCGCGAATTATTTGTTCGTCGAAAACAATAGCAAACGAATTTAATATAATAAAATAGAGTTTGGAAGCGCATGGTGCCTGGCTTTTTGCTATTTCAAAAGCTTTTTGTCGGGTGTATAATATAATGTAGGGTCATGGTTCATATCATTAATTTGTAAAATTTCTATGCGAACATGGTTGTTTCTTCGTGCTAAATGAATTAACCTTGAGGAAAATGCAGAAACATGTTTACAATAGTGAATGTAATTAAATATGGGTATATAGCTAGAACTAAATGCATATATATCCTATCCGATGTGGCTATTATTGTATAATATTTTGTATCAAAAGATTTATCTGTACTTATAAAACAATTACATAATCTACCTCTATGTATGCATAGTACAATATAAAAGAGAAAAGAGTACGAAAGGTTTTAAACAATTACTATCCTAACTTATCTAAATATTATATAGTTTTAACCACCCCCACCACCACCCAGAAGTATAAGTCAAAAATCCTCAAAATTGAAACTTTGAACACTTATTAAGGGTCTCTGATTTCTTTTATTTCATTTTTTTTTTAATTTAATTTTAGTCCGTTTTAGTCCTTTTTAAATTAGTCCATTTTTAGTCCTTTTAAAATGTGCAAACAGAGAATATTTTGACACGCGCTGTCACTTTTTAGTATAGGGAGAGATAGATTTTACTTCATTTTTATAGAAGTGACATCGAACACAGTAATCAATTACGAGTACTTACGGCCATACAAATTTTTTGAAAAAGCTGTTCTAAAAATTTTACCCAAAGACCAGAATTAAAAATAACGAAAACAAAAATCCTCCATTAAATTTCAACTCGACTCAAAAATTGATGGAATTTTTCTATGACCTGTCCAATTTCCAATAAATGTACGTAGCCATTTATTAAATATGTACCATCCATTTATTCTAAAATCCACCCATTGAGTATGTCATAGATGTGCTGAGTGCCTTTAATTACCTTAAATGTGCTTTTTTTTCTCAGAGAGTATATTTCAAATTTAACAGCCGAGAGCTGACGATACTTCCCAGTACGTCTTCTATACAAATAAGGCGGATCAATATAGCGTATCGTGGATCTATGGATGTAAAATCCCAATATAGTATCTTCTTTTATCCTTTTTTTATCCGACATTCGAAAGTTGGAATAAAACTGATCCGTTTAATATTAGGAATCTTGGAAATAGCATTCGATCTCCATATTGAATTTACAATAAATTTAATGGAATGAATTTCCACCATTAATTAAAATTTTACTCCGATTGAGAGATTAATATTTGGATTTTATTCCGATTTATGATGATATCCCACTAATAACGCTTTCCAAGCTCGATCGACAAAAATATCCATAATCATATTTCTATATTTTTCTGGCTTGTGTCGGAAAATATACAAAGGGGAAAAAATTCCATTATTGATTCCCATATTTTGATTTTCTTTGGAATAAAATCAACCTTTTTTATTGGAAAATTCAATTAAACCTTCCATATATTGGATTTCCGCTGAAAAAAAATGAAAAAATTCCAAATTAATAGTTATGGAATTTCCATTAGAATTGCCTCTAATAAAGCTTTCCAAGCTCGATCGAAAAAATATCCACAATCAAATTTCTATTTTTATGGCTGGTGTCGGAAAATATAAAGGGGAAAAAAATACCATTACTGATTCCCATATTTTTATTTTTATTTTCATTAGAATAAAATCCGCCATTCTTATTGGAAAATTCAATTGAATCTTCCATATTGGATTTCCGATGAAAAAAAGAATAAATTCGAAATTACTAGTTATGGAATTTCTATTGGAATTACCGATAAAAAATGTCGGAATATGTCATTGGTTTTGGATGTCCCTACCGAGAAATAATCTATGTGACCCATATACAGACATACATAGAGCGTAATGCAGGGCCACACTTAAAATGGATATTACTAATAAAACTCATCTATAAGCACTGATAATAATGAATTTCACTAATAAATATTATTGATTGTAAAAAAAAAACTGAATTACATATTTATTTACCTAAGGTAAGGTACATATTAAAAACTCCGAACGCAGAAACGAAAAATATAAAAGCTCCCTATCCACTACCCCATGTAACGCGACGAAATACATAGATATCAGTTATATAAATTTCTACAAAACATTATTTTATTTCAAACATCGATTTTTCGCGTCGTATCTAAAAACTTTTCTTCTTTTTTTTCTGTTTTTTTTTTTGTTATTTATTTTGGCTCTTTTACTTATCGAGACCTATAAAAATAACATCCCAACGTTTGTACATCCCCCATAATATCGATTTTCCACTTTTCGCCACAAAGAAAAATCTACTCGATTTCATGTAATTTTTGTCATACAATTGTGTATACATGCCTATACATATACGAACAATAATAATTTTCACTACCACCACATCGATGTAACATTTATATACTTTAAGTGGTTTTATTATACAGAAGACAGCAGCTAACAAGAGACTTCTTATAAGAAAAGACCAAGCTTGTAAGAACATTTTTTCGTTGTTCTTATTCTGGTTTTATGTTTTTTTTTTTTTTTTTTTTTTACTTATGTACGACGAGATGCCCGAGACACGATGCGGGGCTAGATATGGAAAGGAAGAAAATGTTGTGCTCCTCAGATGCTATACTACGAAAAAAAAAATTTCCTTTTTTTTTTTTTTTTTGTTTTTTTTCTTCTTCTATTATTATATATATTTTCTTCTTGTTTTCCCGATTCACGATAGAAAGAGATGCATTTCTCAATTATACATACACAAATAGATTCGTTCCTTATGTGTTTTCTATAAAAATAACATAAAAAAAAAGGAAAAAAAAAGGATTCGGGCGGAGCTTAAAAATTATAGGCGCGGCTAAATCATCGGTTTAATATCTTTTCTCTTTGTCGTCTTGCATTTTGCAACCGGTTCGATTTGTTGTGCATAAGTATTATTTGTGAAAAGCTTTCGTCACGCAGTCTTTAGTGGTTGGTGTTTTGTAATAAAATCTTGTTTACCCTTGTTGTTCTTGTTTTTCCTTTTTTTTTTGTTTTTTTTTTTTTTTATTTTGTTCGTCTCTTCGATCGTTTGTATGTACATACATTTTGTATATAAAATTTTGTGTAGCTTTGAGCTTTGGCAATATCACCAAAAACAAGAGCTGTTTGGGGGAGGGGTGGAAGTTTCACCATTGAATGAGTGTATAATAAAGCAACTCTACTACCTATACATAGTCATAATCAGACAGTATTTTTATATACCTACATACATACATAAGTATTATTATGTGCGGTGAAAATTGGAAAACTTATTGTTGTTGATAATTTTTTTTTTTACACAAAATGTCGATCAATAATAATATAATGTAGGACATGTTTAGGTACGTTGTTAAGCTAACCACCAGTAGCCATTTTAATCGACTTGCGCATGTGTTGATAAACGGTAAAAAGCTTACAAACAACAGAATATAGTGACTGAGTATTTTTGGTTGCATGATTTTTGGCGATTTCATTTTGTAGTTAAGCTTTTTATTGATCATTTTGAATGGAATGGGAATTATCAGTTGGAATTTAATCGATTTTTTTTTTGCTGATTAGTGCTATATTAGTTATAAATTGAATTAAAAATGTAAATTAAATTAAATTAAATAAACCACCATATCAGCAATAAACTTCTTTGTATGTTAGACTTCAGGGTTAGAATTATAAGCATTTTATCGGTGATTTATGGTTAAAAATAAAATGAAAATATAAAACTAACTAAACTATAAAGTAGAACTAGGTGAAACCGCTTAACCAACAAACATTATTAAGGTTATTTGTGTGAATGTAAATATATCAAATCCAAGTAAACGGATTTTAAAATTTATTGAATTTTTGTTAGTAGGTAAATTCCTTTTTATAGGACATATGTACCAAGACAAGATATACAAGCACCAAAATCTATAGTAAAATTCATTATTGTAAATTTCATAGACATTTTGACAGTTATAGTAGATGTCAAAAAAACATAGAGTAAACATTTTTATTTTAGACATAACTCGAAAGAAAAATATTTTTTTAAAAGAAATGCAAAAATGAGATTACAAATTAAAAATCTCAAAAAAAAAAAAAAATTATTTTAAAACTGGCTTTGCAAAGGCTGTTTTTCTGGATGTAGGTCAAGTGATAAGGAATTTGGTGCTCCCTTACCGTGAATTGTTTTTTTTAGATTAATTAACAATGTTTGTCATCAGTAAATAAAAAATAAAGATAACTTAAAAAAATTCAAAAATTACTAATTAAACTTTTGTTAATTTTAGGATAACAAAAATGAATTAAGGATTATTGATTTTTCTTTCATATTCTAAGTACCGCCTTTTCCACTTGACACTTAAAACATAAATTGATCAACAAATTGAATTGTAGTTTTCTCTTCTCCTAATTATTAGAGATCTAAAAGGAAAAACGACTTTAAAAAAAAGGAAAACTATGTGGAAGCCCACAAATCTAAATAAATCAAATTACATTGTTGTTGTACTGATTACAAATTTCAACCAGTGTAAAGATGTCCGTAATCGCTTCCGCCTTTTTGCTTCCACATTAAAAATAAAAAATAAGTGGAAGCTTTTTTTCCACTTTTTTTTTCAAAAATTGTTGTGAAATATTTGGACATTTTTAATCGTAAAACTGCAATAAAAATTTTGGTAGTCGCTGGCCTGTATATTTTTTTTTTATTTTATCACTATCCTGGAATTTTATGCCAAAATCGATCGTTAGAGATAGGTGTCAGGTTTAAATGCCGATCTAACCATATAAAACCCAGTTCAATATATCACTATGCCAAGGGTGAGTCCAGAAAAATCATAACAAAATAAATCAATAATTTTCTGACTATCATCTAAAACTTTTAACATCAGAATAAGTACATAAAGTTCAAAAACGTTAGAGACAGACTTAGAACTTTCATCTATCTATAAAATATATTTCTGATGATAAATATTTTCAATTCCGAAAATATTCAACATTTTCTCATCAAACAATCGTAAAACATTGCATAGCATCGCATAAACCATGAACGGAACATAAATCATCAATTCATTTTCGTGGATTCCACACATGGATAAAATTAGAGCTTGTCATGTTATAAAATGATGCCGTGCCATGCCATTCCACACAAAAACAAAAAAACATCAGGCAAAATTATGCAATTAGTATACATATCCTTACGACGTGTTCGTATGCCAGATACTTGATGTTTGTTCTGCATATGGAAAACCATTTTGCAAGGTGCATTTTATGTAATTGATATATTTTCACTTTTTATCATATTTTATTCGTTGTAGGTAATTAACATCATTTATGGATATGTTCTCTTTATAAAATGTCTGGATATACATACATTACGGAGATATGCAGAAATGAACCTCGGGAATTTTAAAAAATAACTGAAATTTATATTAATCAGTTAAATTACAGACGGGGTTGTTAAAATAACAGTTTTTTTTCAAATTTGTTACATTTGTTACCAAATTTGTCACACACTGGTAATAAATGAAACAAATGTAACAAATGTAGCAAACTAATACGATTCCGTTTAATTCAGTTTGACAGATACATGAGATAACAAGAAATATTCAGAATTTTTTCGAAATATTTTAAAATGGCAAATTGGCGACCATGTAACTTAATTTTCGTCTTGTAACATTTACATTTGTTACTAGTAACAAATCAAATATTTTATCGATCATTTGTTACTTTAACAACCCTGATTATAGCCATCTATTTATGAATATGAGAAGGAGACGAACTCTGTTTAGGTAAAATGGAATCCTAGATCAAACATTAGACCCCAGAAATAATAATAACCCGAAAAAGGAAAAATCTATTAAGAAATTTGGTTCAGTGCCGATACCTTTCATATAGTAGTCTATGTGTCCCGGCCCACCAAATGAGGGAAATACTTTCAGGATGTGTTCCTGCGATCGATTTTTGCAAAAAATAATGCGAAAAAAATGAATAAGGATATTTTTAAACGGAATAATATTTTTTTTTTCAAATTCTGCAAGAAAAAAAATTAGGTATGGAAAAAACTTTCAGATTTCGTAAATTTTTTTCCATTTTAAAAGTTTACCGTTTTTTTTCAAACAATGTCCCATAAATGTAGAATTATTGAACCGAAAATAAGAGAGGTGACATTCATCTTTAAATTAAATCTAAAAATGTGGATTTCCGAACCTTTTTATGGAAGTTATAAACACAAACGTAATTTTTGACCTCTAAAACTCAAAATTATTCCTCCTACCCAACGATCAATTTTAAACACGCCGCCCCTTCGATAAAATTTTTTACTCAAATCGATCGGAGGAACACATCCTGAAAGTATTTCCATCATCTACCGATAGGGACATCCTGTATAGAATCTCCAGAGAACCACTGATTTGTCTATTCCATTTATATTTAATATTCACATACATTTTAATATCCCTCCAATACACCACTGTATTTGTGCCCATTCTACTTCTACCTACCACATTCTTATCGCTCCACAATGAACTGACACATTTTTGCATAATTTATTTGTAAGCCTTTCCGCACCCATCTCACAATATAAATATATGTATATATATATATATATATATATATATT
>JANSTT010004605.1:0-26753 GCA_026745375.1 Platyura marginata
TGTTCATCTGTTCATCTGTTCATCTGTTCATCTGTTCATCTGTTCATCTGTTCATCTGTTCATCTGTTCATCTGTTCGTCTGTTCATCTGTTCAATTATTCTCTGTCCATTTAATCATCTAACCAAACCTATGATCGATTATCCAATAATCCATTTTCTATCACACATTTTCATACACTACAGTCGTACAAGTAACAAGGTCTAACTATTTATTCCTTGACTAACTAACAAAAAAACAAAAAGATAAGACAAAACGAGAACTTTTCTAGTTCAACCGGAACCTATGTGTGTGTATGTCTGTTGAGTTGTGGACCACCATTGTACTGCATGGCACCATATAGCCCCGGTTTTAAAAATCGTTATTTATTACCTTGGCACCATATATGAAATAATTTATCGATTTTTTTTTTCTTAAAGTCTCAAACCTATTAAAAAATTAATTGATTAAGCACGCGAATTTATTGAAATATAATGACACTTCTGTAAAAGTCAAATTAATTTTTTTTTTGTATTTCCTAGTCGATAATTAATGGGCTGGACCTCACGCAATATCTTCTAAAAATTGTAAAAGCATGCGATCAACTACTGATATTAAATTACATGTAGTCCATTTTCATGGTTAGATGACGAAAGGTTTTTTGTTGTTGTTGTTGTTGTTGTGTGTAAGGGTGCAACATAACATAACTTGTCATTATCTAATTCATCTTATTTGGGTAATTTTTCTGCTGTAATAGAAAAATACCGGAAGTGAATTAGAGAACAACAACAAACATAAAACGATTCCTAGAAATGACCATCAAAAATAAAATGAATAAATTGTAGGGGACTAGGTTAACGTCAATCAATGGAAAAAAATGTTTAACACATAATTGTAGTTACAACAAATTGTTCTCGTCATAACAAAAAGAAAAAAAATTGGAAATGGTTTTACTTAAATAATGGGTAATTAGAGATAAAAAAGTATTTTGGTAATTTCAAAATTTATGTAAAAAACTAGATAAAACAACTAAATAGAGACAATCAAAAATAATAAGATATGCTCCTACTACTACTACTACTACTACTACTACTAAAATGGAAATAAAATAATTTGTTCATTATTTATAATACAATCGTCAAATTTAATTTTGCATTTTGCTCCATTGCTCCAACAGTCAACTCTTTCTTTTTGACACTCTGAAAAAAACTAAATTTGGGCAAAACGAGACCTGTCCTTGTATGTCTACATAATTTAAAGACTGATTCATCTCACCATAAATAAAATCGCCAGACTCCAACTCCAACCAAAAACATTTACATTTACAAGAATTCTGAAAATGGTGAATAACTTTTTGAAAATGTCTGGTTTAACCCTTTCATGTTCAAAATATTAACCTTAACCTTAAAGGGTTAACTTTTTCGAAAAACATTATTTGGCAAAAAATGCTGGAAATTTAAAATAACATAAAAATACAAACTTTCACTATCACTATCTTCAGTAGTATTAAAAAAGTTCAGAAATTTTTCACTTCTAAAAAACCGTCAAAAAAACGGTCCAAATGCTCGGCGAACGAAATTTTTTTTTCGATTTTCTTCCATCAAAATGACGTAAGTTTTTTTCTTAAAATAGTCCCATAATGATGAGATCAATAATCTACATTTTGTAACTGGATAAATTACCTCCAATTGTTTAATGACAGAACTGGTTCTACGCACTGACTCTTCA
Organism: Platyura marginata; assembly: GCA_026745375.1. Classification (NCBI taxonomy): domain Eukaryota; kingdom Metazoa; phylum Arthropoda; class Insecta; order Diptera; family Keroplatidae; genus Platyura; species Platyura marginata. Next base: position 1,706 of record JANSTT010004605.1, read on the forward strand.
TACCTTTATGGTTTATGGTAAACGTTCGTTCAACTAAAGTAGGTATAAAAGTTGTATAAAGTTAGCGGTCGTTCAAATAAAGACGTTTAAGTCATATTTAATTCAAAATTAATTATTTATATGTACCTACTCTTTAACAGTAAGGAAGATTGACTATTTGATATCCATATTAAACAATTGAAAACTTAAAACAAATAATTGAGCTTTGTTTTTTACGTTCAAATGAAAATTATAAATCGATTTTATTTATTTAGCGTATGGCTCTTACAAATATTACGTACATACATACAAACTATCGATTCTAATATATATTTACTTAAAACTACATCACAGAGAATAAAATCAGTATTTAATTAGTATCCATTGCACTGTACAGCGCATGACGTCTGAAATTCAAAGTCTTGTACGAAGATTGTTAAGTTACAGTATTTGGACCGTGGAAGGCTTAATTACTATGTACATTAAAATACAACATGTCGAACATTTTGGTTACTAGCTACGCAGTAATAAGCAGGCGAACTTACAGTGCGCTCCATTTATATAGGGAATCTGCACAGTCGGCCATGATTAGTCCGAATACGGTTAAGTAAGGACCACGCATGTTGATGGAGGTTGAAGCCTAATGGTTTAGCGTTAGCTTTAAATACCATCTACCATTCTGTTGAAGCGAAATCAGTCCAGGCACTCAACCAGCATTTTGACGTGTCAAAGTTGGACTCTGTTAAAATTTAGCCCGTTATTATGACGACAGGGTCCGATCCAAAGTTACGCGGAGATATTTCGGGAAAGTGTTATGATTTTGTTGGGTAAATTAAGTTTTACCTTTGCCAGTTTATTAATTAAGTGAAAGGAGCTTCCTTCAGTTCTAATATCGTGCGAGTAATCCTAGCAAGTGGAAGAGGGAGATACATGATTTTATTTCTAAGTAAAAAGTATCCCTTTAAGATTTAAAACTGTAGTGGTTGGATCAGAAATGGTGAAAAATTGGTTGCTATCTCGGCATTTCAATAGAATTTAAATTACACTTAGAAAAATATTTGGGTTTGCATCGTTAAATTAAAAAAAAACCAAATCCGTAATAAAATCGAAAATAAACAATAAAATAATTTTAAAATGACTAATAAAAACTTCTTTATTGAGTTTAATGAAAAATAAAACAAAAATAATACCAAATTGAATCAATAAAAATCGAACAATCCAACAAAACAAATCGACACATTCCTATCAGGCTAATTTATCTTGATTAAAACCAATTAAAATAAACGGGATCTCAATTTTTTTTTTACTCTGGGTAATTGTTAGAAATTTTCCAATCAAAACAATTCCCAATCCAATGGAAATCCAATTTATTAACATTTTCATTTGGGCATCCCGATCCCAATTGTATGGCCATATTATACATGCATTTTATATCAATCTATACATATGTAGAGTATGTAGATAAATGTAGAGTATATGTAGGTACATTACTAGTATGTAGAGGAGCATACAATTAACTGGGACACTCTGGCTGGTTAGCTGGATGACTATAGCTTTGGATTTATATGCACATACATACATACACATACATATGTATGTATGTATAATGCAATGAAAATGCTTACAAAATGCTTTATTGGCTTTTATCTGAAAGTGTCCAAAATGTTTTAAAACTCAAAAATAAAAGCGAGAAATGAGAGTTTGGTAATAAAAGTTTTAATGGATGCTGTCATTGATATAAAATGATTGCATATTTTAAATGCAATTTTAAACTTATGTGTTCATTTTAATGTTTGTTTTTTGTTATTTTTATTTTTGCATCAAGCAATTTTGTTACTTGATGCGAGTTGGCAACACTATTAAAATGATGTTGATTTTTGGTTTTATTATTTTTCGACAATATTTTGTGTCTATACATTGTAGTCATACATTTAAATTGATTATTAATTATTATAAAAAAGGTTTGTAATATACATATAGGGAACAAGGACACCTCAGTGATAATTTAGGAGGAGGTCCTTTAAATAAATCAGAATTTTATATTAAAATAATAATGAGCACAGAACGATGTATAAAAACTTTATTTGGTTTATAATGAAATTCAAAATACTGGAACGGAAAATTTATTACGAAATGTCGACTCCTGAAGAGAAATTGGCGTCACTGCATGTCCAAAAAAAAAACATAATTTATTTTACACGAAATATTCTTTACTACAATTATGGATTAATTGAATGACATTTTTTTTTTGCCAAAACGGTGCGACTAGTGGAAGGGGTAAAAGCTTTCATTACAAAATATAAATGTGATATGAAAAATGTATTGTCTATTCTATACCAGCGATTCCCGCATGCAACTAAAATTGGGTCGCATAAAATTAAAAATGTGAATGCATTTTTCAAATATTAAAATTATTTACATAATATTTTTAAGTGTAAATTCCTCTCATCAATAAGTAATCGCAATGTCTGTATCTGTACTAGGGACTAAACTTTTTTACAGTAGTCATTCTGTAGTGTAAAACATGGTTCAAAATATTTGACATTTCGGATTCAAACAATGGGTTCAATATGGATGGGTAACGAAATTAATGAGTTGAAAACTGGGTCGCATTGAAAAATGGTTTGGAATCGCTGGAAATATGAGTTGGAAATTGTGAAAACTATGACCCAGATATTTATATCGTTCTAATATTCGTTCTAATGTTAAGCGAAATGTTGGCCTTTTTTCGAAATTTGAATAAAAATAAATTTAATTGGTCTTTGTTTCCGGTCAGTGTTAGAGCCGGCTACGTATTCGTATAGTTCGGATTCCACTTTCACATTAAACAACAAGTTTTCACCTATGCCTAGGGCCAACTAATGACAAACATATTAGGTCTGAAAAACTATTTGACAAACCAAAAAATCGGTCAACGATACAAATCACTAAATGGTGACTACATATGTAGGTAGGTGGTCTTTCACTATAGATTCTGTCAAAAATCGAAAAAGGAAAAACTCACACGTATAATATACAGATTTGGCATTGTGTTTGTAATTTTTCCAGTTGAAGGTAGTTAACAAATAAGACGCTGAATATGTGCTGAACTGTCATTTTATCTTACGACACCTCCAGTCATGTTCAGTTAGTATTTTGATTGTATGTTTTCATAACATACACATAAGTACATATATTATATATTAACATGTTAATCTATTTTAGCGATTGCGCATGTCACACACACAAACAAGCACAAACAGTTGTTCAGCGGTTATTTCGGCTTTTCGATATGTAAAGTCGTTTGAGTTCAGAATTTAATTCCTGAAGTAAAATTCGGTGCCTTTGCGGACACTTATCCAATTCGATTTTTATTGGCACAAACATTAGGCTTTACATGATTTACTTGTCAAAAGGCTTTAACCCTTATATTAAAAAATTTTCAGGAGAGAAAAACCTAAATATTCTTACATAGCATTTCAACAAAAAAAACGTTTAAAAAGCGGGAAAAAACCATATTTTTTTCGTGAAATGTAGTAAAATATTGTTGCCAGATAGTGTAAAATATCCGAAATTGCCAGATTTCATGAAAAAAAACCATTTTTGTCTTAGGAGAAAGCCAAATAAACGATTACTTTCAAAATACATCCTATTAGTTAAGTACATCTAATTCGCATCTAGTTATGTCGCATTAAGTACATCATATTCCAACTATAATAAGACCAGTAATAATTGTCTTCTGGTATTATGGATTCATGTACGTACCTACTATATATTTTATCTGTCGCTGATCTATCTTAAAGTATATTCATAGCGTATTTTTCCGTTCAAAAGAAGAATAGAAGAAGAAACAAAAAAAAAAACAAAAAAAAAACGATGCCTTAAGTGCACAATAAATTCTATACTTAAGTCTCAGACGAAATAAAAACCAAAATCCAAGATAATGCCTTATAGAGTGGATTATTTTTATTAAACAAGTAGGTATGTACACATAATATACGAATAAAACTAATGGAAAAAACAAACAACTAAAAGGACATTGGCTGTATCGATGAAAACCATAATAATAATAATAATTTGTTGTTGTTGTTGTTGTTATTATTATTGTTGTTGTTTGGTGTAAAAATTTCATAATGTCATAATGTCAAATATAATTTTTTTTTTAACAAGCTGACTTGTTTCATACACTGACAAGTTTTGAACGTTCACTGATGGGAGAGAGCAAAAAAAATAAAAAAAAAATAAAATAAAAATATGCCAGCCAATTTGCTGTGTGCACTGACTATATAGAAGTTTAATGTATGGAATATCCTGACTGTGGCAGCTTTATATTAATACTGATTGGATGATATTTTTCTGTTACATCGTTTTCATATAAAATAAAGTGACACATTTGATATTTCATAGAGGTACCATGGTACCAAGAGTATGATGGCTGATGGGTAAAGTGACATTGTTATTATATTTATATTGATTGATAACGAAATCGGTATAAAATGTTTGTGATCAGTATACTTTCAGTAGGAATAGTGTAACATTTATATTATAATTTTGAAACTTTGCGCAGTTTCTTTTTTCAGTTTCTTAAGCTATGTTACGGTTGTCAGCTCGATTTTCGTTATTTTAACTTATTTTCACAGCAAATATTTTGCTAATCCCCAGAACTTATCTCACTTTTTCTTGTCTTACTTTTTTATCTCACTTTTGACAGGACGACGGCCATTTTGCCAGTGAGCTACTTTTGTCTTAAAATCTTAAAAAACAACGTCCTGACAGTTGTTTTGTCATTTTTTTCAATACATATTTATTAGCTCATCTCTATTACAGCCCTATTACCGGTGGTAATCTACCTTTACATAGTGGTAATTTACTGTAGCGCGTCTACACGAGAAATTGTACACGGGAAATGGTAGCTGTCAAATGTCAAAATTGTTTCAATAATTTTGAGAAATTGTTAATTTTTTTTATTTTTAATAAGTAAAAATAGAAAATATAAGAGTTCTATCGTCATTTATATGGAAAACTTTAAAAAACAATAAAAGAAACCTAAAGAAAATGTTATTTTACAAAATTTTACGGCTATATTTCCAATTATGTCAAACTAACTCTTGTTTTTTTCGGTTTACCGACGTTAATGTCTCATCAGACCTTTTTTCACACCGGTAATGTACTTAGATCGCCTGCATTACAAGAGTAAAAAAAAATATTTCGTTTGACAGCTAAAAAGTAAAGCTATAGCCACAATGCACCGCACTGTTCCGTTCCGTCTCATTTCTATTCTTAAAAACGTTTATTTTCAGTGATTATTTTTTCAAATCGAATAAAACGTATCACTACACAGTTTTAATAGCCAACTGGATTTGTGTTCCGTTCCATTCCGTTCAATTTTATTTTTTGTCCGTTCCATTCCGTTCCATTCCGTTCCGTTCATTGTGATATATCTACCGTACAACCTATGGACTTGGATGCCATGTTGACATTTTCAATATTTATAAACGGGACAAAACGATGCGGCACATTATGCCCGTAACTTAAGACAGCATATTAAGACAAGCAAAAATTGCAACTACAACACGCTTATCTTACCTTTTTTCCTTATCTACGTAGCAATGTAGCTTTAGGAAATGCAATAAATCGTGTCAATTAAAATGTCGAATGCAAGTGATTGAAATCATTCAATCATGATTATCATAAATCCATTAAAATAAATCAATAATGTATAACTCAATCTGAATTCAATTGAGACCTGCTGGGAGTATATGAAATAACATTCAAATTTATTAATTTAAAAAAAAAAATCAGGTATACATAATTGGTCGGAATTTTTTTTTTTTGTCTTCTTCAAATCACTCAACACACAAATCTTCTATTTTTCAAAGATGAAACGACTTCATTCTTTTCGTATAAGATTCTTTATGCTTTTTTCTTTTATTTTTAGACACAATTGAAATAATTGATATTTAGGTATCATTTGAAAGAAACAAATGTCTGTTATTTCATATGCAAATAAATATTACCATTTTATTATTATTATTATTATTATTATTATTACCATTTTTTATTTCTTTTAAACTCAACCTAATATCTATTCAAATTAAATTTGCATAGCCATTGTGTATGTTTCTTTTAATTGAATTATAGTGTCGAAATATTTTTGTTCATAGTATTTTTATATTATTAAGTACAATTGAATGTTAAACAATAATTAATTTGAAATGACATAAGTAATAAATTGATGAAAAACATTGCATTTTTTTATATTAAAAGTAATTATTTATAGATAATTCCTCAATGTAAATATGTATATTGAAAAGAAAAGAGACTGGCACCTTATAAAGCAATAAATATTATGTATGGTGTCTATACTTTGTAGAAATATTTTAATAACTAATGACAATTTTATAGACATTTTTAAAAATGAAAAAAAATAGTTAGCGCAAATTGAAGGACACATCACAGTTGAAATATTAAAACGAAACAATGGCGACATTTTAAAGGTGACATCACGTTTACCCTCGCCCCATGAAAGGGTTAATAAAAACATTTACAAAAGGCTGCTTACTACATGTGCTTCCACACATAACTATCCTTCCGTTTTCCTTTGCAATGTCAAGCAGCTCATTCACCAAAAAAGCCTCAGGCAAGGAAATCACAAAACTTGGAATTATAAATTTTTGAAATCTAAATTTTTGTAAGTTAAATCATAAATGAAAATTCTTAAAATTTGTGCAGTGGTGAAGCGTTAATATGTATATAATAGAATGTACATTAAAAAGAATTAAAATTGTGACAACTAAGGACTTGAAATAATGATAATTTTGATAGGAAATGGTGAAATTGGTTTGGTCATAACAAACAACCAGAATTCACTTCACTAAGTACATTTTGCAATTTTTAGGATTATATACTAAATTAATTCATTATAATGTCAACTTTATATTGACAACATCTCATAGGTTGCAACCAGATATTTTAAAGGCTGTTAGGCGTAATTTTATTGCAGTAAGACTATCGTACTAAGTATAATACAACCCGAAATCCTTAAGTTGTTCATTCATTTTTTTTTATATTCTCAATATATTTCGAGTAAAGGGATGATTTAAATAATAATTAATACACACAGTATGTTATCCTCCTTTATACAAAGTTCGTACCCAAGTTCATCATACGGGTATAAAAATTAGACAAGCTCCATTACAGAATCGTCAATCTATGTTTATATGTAGAATAACTTTCCGTTTACTGTTCCTGTTTTCAGTTTTGTTTGATTAGGATAATAATTGAAACTTCTAACTTCATTATGCCATTCTCATGCGTATAATCATACCTATCATTTATATTATATTATATTTATATATTTAGGAAAAATTTTCATTTTTTTTTTGTTTCATGACTTACAATTACATTATGAAAAGATTCTGAACATTGTGAATAAAATAAAACATCAAAAACCATGTAAGTTATACGGATACGCATGCAACTTGATCAAGATCACCATAAAAGCTTAAAAATTTTGAAAAGGTTTTCGTCTTAAATATAAAAGTGATATAGGTTTGTGTCTTATAAGCTTCTACCGTACATGCTACTCACGATAGAATAAAATGTAGGATCAAAATAAGGTTACGATAGTTACTAATAACTCCTACGGCTTCAGTTTAATCGACAAACTTGTATAAATACGAATGGGTATTTCTTTAGTTTCGTGAAACTTGATTTATATTTAATTAAAAAGAAAATGTCTGAAATACGTCAACTACATAGGAACTGTATTGAAATTTGTGTCGCACACGTAATACAAGAAGTTGAACTTAAAAAAAAAAAATTGAAAACAATTTCTTCATTATATACATATATATGTATATTAGGGTGGTCCAAAATTACATGGAAAAATTAAAAAGCTATACCCTCTAAAAAGTATTATTTTATGAAAATTGTCAGTACCAGTTTCAGCGTCACTACTTGAATCAAGAACAGCACTTTCATTCAGTATATTTTCCTTAAAATTATAAAAAATCTCCGCATATTTCTAAAAAAGAAGTGGTCTGCGCGATCCCTTAAGCTTTATCGATTAGACTAAAATTTTGTGTAGATTTTTTGATCTTAAAATAAAACCTATTAGAGGGGTATGCGTTTTGAACTTGACATTTGAATTTTTTTTGGACCACCCTAATATATATATATAAAACTTCATCCATATATTGTTCAATATTTATGCCAAACAAAAATCTTAGAAATCTACTGATAAAAACAAGTTTTCAAAAACCAAACTTATAAATAATATCGAATTTCAATTTAAAACCAAACAAGTTACAAAGTTTTCAACTTTTAATAAATCCAGCGTCTCAATGGAACTTGATTCTGATAAACTTAGCACTTTATATTTTATAAAATGTTTTTCGTTCACATCATAATAAATTCATAACCAACAAAAAAAATAAATAAAAAAATTGTGTCTTATACGTGAAACCGAAAAAAGAAGAAAAAGAAAAAAAAAATATTAAATAAAAAGTAAAAGAAAAAAATTTATTCGAGTAAGGTATGTGCGAATGTTTAGTAGAGACATACAACGAACACCATATATTTAAAAACCCTCATCCATATACATACATATATGTACTTGTACAGTACATACCTACATATGTATGTTGCACCTATTCCTATTCCTTTACATACCTACATATATATGTACATATAATAATACATTATACATGAATGGGAAGAAGGTTAATGCACTGAATCACCTAGGTAGGCAATAAAGCTCTCGAGAGCTTTTACTACCTACCTACCATACACAATCACAACGGAAAAGTGGAAAAGCAATGAAGTTGAAAATTTAAAAGGTGGATAATGCCTTTCTATGCACGGTATTTTGTAGTTCAAAAAATGGTTATGTTGCAAATTTTCTTTACAGGATAATTTTACACTTGACTTGAGTGTGAATCGATTAGCTTCTATACATATTGGTAGATATTATGGTTTATTTTATATATTTACTGTATCTCTATTCATGTAATACATATACACACCTACAACATACATATGTAGCTACATATATACTATATAACAAAACAAAACAAAAAATACAATATGGATAAGAGAACGTGTCCTATGAAAAATCTCATGAGTGATCCATTTTTATATTCCGTTCAGGTTTTGACAATGTATTCCTCATTTAAAATGTCTATACCATTACTGGAGAAGTTTTCGAATAAAAACGCTTGTAACATAGATTTTTCCGTAAAGGGTAACCTTGAATTCATTGTAAAATTTTATGTCAATGAAAATTTAACAGCTCATTCTACATATAATACAATCAGCTTCATATTGTAGTTAGGATATAGAAGTGATGGGAAATTGTATAAGCAAATTAAAATAAATCTAAAATACTAAAAAAAAGGAGGTCCTCCTAGGAAAAGGAAAAATGTACTCAAAAAAGTCGATAGAAAGTCTGATTGTTATGAATAAATATAAAGAAGGGAAAAAGAAGATTGTTTTTTTCAAAAATTCAGAGAAAATTAAAAAAAAGTGCTAAGTAAAGCTAACACGGCTTCCATACTAAACTACCCCTCCACTACACTATCCCTATTCTCTCCACCATTCTGCCACCCATTTTCAATTTCATGTAAGAATTGTGAGAAAATGGATACTTTATAGTTAATTCAGTATGGTGGGTCCAATAAGGGTTAACGGTGGTGAATTAAAAATGGAAACCTCCTCTTATGCAACACAAAAAACATAAACTTTACAATTTTTTCTCAATTTCATATAAGAATTTTATTGAATTTTAGTATAGGGTCCTATAAGGGTTAAAAATGTATACAAAATGGTGATCCCCTATAATGTAGTACGAAAAAAAAAATTTTTTTTTTAATATACATTTTTTTCAAAACTTTAGTATTTAGTGGAAGAAAACACAATATTTACAAAAAATTTGTATGGCGGGAGAATCAAAGGGGTGGGGCGTATTTTGTCTATTTGGAATACCAAAAACCCTAGACATATTTTAACCAAAAGTCTAAAAGCGTTCTAAAGTTATCTAATTTTTATTGCATTTTCTTGTTGTTGCAAAAACCTTCAATTCGTAAACAAAAAACGTAAAAACGAAAAAACGGGAAAAAAATTTCGAAAATTTCTACATAAAACCAAAGATTTCCTTATATATTTCGTATAAAGTATGAAAGCAAATCATAACAACGTCAATCATTAACGGAATCGTCACTGCATTACATTATCATACTTAATTGCATTTAATACACATACATACATACATTACAGTCTCTAATCGAGAATAGAGATATTTATTCTATTTCTATCTTTCTTGAGAAACTTGAAATACATAATCAACATCATAATTGAAAATTTCTTAATAAGTTTATTAACTAAATTATTTGGCCTATTTATTATGATTAGGCATATTCTATAATACGAGGGGGTGGGGGAAATATATTAGAAAGTTTTCAAATTTGATTAAGTTCAAGCACGCAATACAAACATTTAAAATGTTTTGATGCATGTATCAAAGGATTAAAGCCGCATCGAAACTCTTTAAGTTATAGGGGGGTATTTAATTCATGCAATTTGTCGTTGGATTATTGTTGCATTTAGAAGTAAAAAAAAAAACATTAAGCACACAGGTATTTGTTAGTTTTATAGAAAATAGGTCAAAACTATTAAATATATTTAATGAAATCAATAAAAAAAGATCATAAATACCTTTTAAAAAAAAGGAAATTAAGTCCTCCCTTCGTGGTCAGTGTTATCCAGCGATCAAGTATTCACCTGAAAAAAACCATAAATGGATTTACTTTCGGTGAATGACGTATGAATTCAAAAAAGATTTTTAAATTGTAGTCTCAATTTGAAAAATAAAAATATTAAATTGCCATTCTAAAAACATTTAATAGGTTTTGAATTGTGAAATTTAACAGATTTTAATTTTTAACTGAAGCAATGAATTACCAAACCTCTTTAAACATCATTCCTATGTAGGTATATACAAATAGAAGGGCTCCCAGTTTCAAATATTCTTTGTCGGCTTTTTTCGTCAAAATACTTCAAATACTACCTATAATGTTAAATAATTTTTTTTTTTTATTATTATTAAATGCGCTCCATTTTCAATTACTGCAAATACAAAAAAAAAATCAAATAAAAATCAAACAAACATTGAAACAAGAATGGAAATGCATGATCATTGACCATCCATCCATATTTATCTTGGATATACCATCCATCGGCCAAGTGAAGGATGAACGATTTATCGAATTGATTTAAAATGCAAAAAACCACACAACACGACTTGAATACAAAATTCGAAAAATCCAATTGAATGATTTATATAAATAAATTGCTAAAGACAAAACTCTCGCGGTCTCTGAATAATGGTTAATTGAAAAACGTGCTGCAATAAACAACAAAAATGATTGCGAAACTTTTTCAAAAAAAAAAAAAATAAAATAAAAAAAAAATACATTTTCAATGCGCTTGCGATGTCAAATAAATCTTCTCCACCAATATATATATAGTCAAACATACAAAACTCTCGAACTTTTCTTGTACATTTAAAAAAAAGGTAGGTAATACCATACTGTTGTATGTACATAGGTACCTAACATACATACATACATACATATATGTAACCTCTTTTAATGTCTACCAATATCCCCTCTGTCTATATAACAAACGCGCCACAGAATAAAGCTCTTTCGATTTTATTACCTGCGAAAAAGTTGTTCGACAATTAAAGTTTTTTTCAAAACAATATTGCGCGCTTTGCAGAAAAATGAAGAAACCGAACGATGGAAAGCAAAAAAAAAAATCAAAGATAAATTACAAGTAAGATGCTTCAAAACACATCAGACTCATATGTATAAGTAGGTAGGTGTGTACAAACATATAGGTAGACTGGAATCTTTAGTATATAGAACGGTAGCCTTCTCGTCAAAATGTCTTTGTTTTTCGTTCTTTCACGTATTAACGATGGAATTTTAATTTGCAAAAAAATACTCAATTCTGCGTATACTTACCATACATACGTTTACTAAACTAAGTTGTTTGCACAATGTACATTGTACATCTCATTCTATGTGTGTTTGTGTGTGTGTGTGTTGTGTGTAATTAAAATTTTATGGACAAATATTTTCGTTCGTAAATCATAAACTCACAACCGTAAACCATAATAAAGCACAAATTAATTCACATTCCTAATGTAGTAAGTACCAGCGTATGCGAATAACGTTCAAATAACGTGCAAAAAGTGGTATTTTGTTTTATTTGCAAACATAAAATTCGACCATTCGTCTTTACTACATCAATTATGGTAGCCGTTAGCTTTAGAAATATTTTGAATTTTTCTAACCATTTTCCAGCTCGAAGGTTTCGAAGGCTTGCCACCGATTTTATAGACATTTCTTAGAAAATAGAACTAAATACAATAATCTATCACTTAAGTGTCTATAATAATAATAATAGTATTTTTTAGTAATAATGAATGCGATTTTAATGGAAAATTTTAATCAATGCGGTCTCTCTACGTATCGCAGAATGTAGTTTGACTTTCAATACGGTGTCAGGGGTGGTTCTGAGTGGTTTCTTGTTTTTTTTTTATGCAAAGTGGTAAACGGACATAATCTCCTACGGACAATTTTTTTCAAGACGGACAAAATCCCCCCTCCCCACCTAGGACAAAACCCCTCCTGCATGCACTTCCAAATCGTAGATTGTCATAGGTTTCTAACAGGAAACGGGGTTTATATTTGGATGGCTCCGCAGGGACTACCAAAACGTAGCTTTCTTGCGTAGGCGTAGATTTTTGTTAAAAAGTTCATCAGGGAGTATTCTGTCAGGTGAGATTTTGTCCGGGGAGGATTTTGGCCAAAGGGGGGGATTTTATTCTGGAACCATGCAAAATAACTATCTTAAAAAATTATCTTATGACGTTATTATAAATATTTTTGTATAAAATATTATTGTCATTTTATACCAAAATTAATTTTCAAACTTATTTGCCTTATAAACTTTTTTCGATTTTCTAACAAAATCTTGAGAAAATCGGTCAAAAACCGCAATTAAAACCAGCGAGGGAGACATTTTTTCTTGCTTTCTAATCTACCATTCGTTCCTAAAAATATCTCTATTTCTACAGGTTCTACATAAAACAAGAACCATCTGTATCGTTATAGTTAAACAACTTTATACAGTAGAGCTTTTCCCACATACAAAATATAGAATATTCTCCTTTTGGCTTTCTTTTTGTTCTCCTTTGTGACAGAATCATATCATAAATGGGAATATAAGTATTAGCAATGCGGTAAAAATGTTGTTAAGAACTATCACACATATATGCGTTATGGTTCTGTTTTAAAGTAGAACTTTAAAACCAAAGAAAGTAGCGATCGTTCTGCTACATATGTATATGAAACAAAAGTGCCAATGTCTGATGAAATTTTTTGCTATTTTCATATGGGTTTTATTAGCAAAATCAACACCGGAGCTGCAAAAATGGGGCTAAATCAGTAAGTTAGTTTTTCATATTGATCAATCAATGTTACTATTTGAAGTGATATTTTTAAAGCAAATGTTGAAATTGTGTCATTTTTATTATAATTATTACGTCACTTCAGAACAACACAAGAAAGGAGGCTGTGCATCCCAATGGTAAGTACATAAAGAAATTGATATCACTGAACAAAATAGTATGACTTATTACAATAATCGTGTAATACTTATTTCAAAGGTAATGATTAATTAAAAATTTCCCATTGAAGTACTCAAATCTCATTATGCACGAAATAATCCATTTTACCACAATACCAATAATTTTTCTCTCCATAACTAACAAGATTTAACAAGAAAGAAAAAAATCCTTTCAGATTTCAACGTCACAAATATATAATATTGATTCATACCCTCAAATTAGAGAATGAATTTTCTTCCATTTAATCTTTTTGCCTTGTGATGAACTTTTCAACAACTTCTTCTATACATAGAACCGTATAAGATAGTTTGTTTGAGGTATAGAAGTAGTTACCTTTTGGTTACCATCATTATTATATCCCTGTAAGCGGATTCTAAACGATTTTCTTCGGGATCATTGAAAGCATTTTTCAGACAAATTTCTTACTTTTATTTTTCAAATGAAAAATACCTTTTATTTGCCATTTTCATTCAGTTTTTTTTTTTTTTTGTACTCATTATTTGCTGAAGTTGATTTTCTATAATGTTTGTTCTTGGTTAATTGAAATCAAAAAGAAATCAACCTAATGAAATAAAAAATCAATACTTATTGAACTGTGGAGATGTGGCTAGACATTGATTCGTAGAAGAATCCCAATTCATTTGAATTTATTCCACCTTATGCTTATTGTATAAAAGTTGTGAGTCCATTTTAAACGTTTTTGAGTTTTACATATAGGTATTCCCACTTATTTAGGTGTGCTATGAATCTATATATCTCTTTCTTTTTGATATATTGTATGTACAATAAATACAAATAATTTATAGAACACAGTTGTATTTTTTAAATTACAATAGAACTATAGTAAAAAATGTTAAAGAATAAAATTCTAATTCTAAGTAACGATGTACAACTTTATTCCATTAAAAATTAAAAACCTTTATTATTATTATTGTTTATTAACTAGATTATATTTAGAACCTTATTCTTAAAACTTTTTTTTGATTAGGGTGGCATTGGTTACTTAAAACCTTGTTCACTGATGAAGCTTAAAGGACAAAGTTCCAAATTCCATTATTGAAAAAAATATCCCGAAAACTACTGAACATTTATACTAAGTTCAGGTAATTTTTTCTGTAATATCCTCAAATGTCTAATAAATAAGTACAATAATTGTGTATGATCTATAGTCTATAGTACAAGTAGAGATCACTATTGGATCAATTTCTGAAAAGTAAAAATATGAACAAACATTAAAATATTGAATATCCTTGATTAACGTTTTATTCATGAATTTGATGTCATTTTTAAGATTGCCACCTATTTTGTCAATATTTACTAGTGATGGGCTTAACTGTTTTTTGGAGATAGTAGTAATCGCTGGGAGCAATTTAAAAATAACCTCTAATGTCAGCTTTTTAGGTAAGAGTTTGAAAAATGACATGATGTTACCAATAAGACTGAGTTCTTTTTTTAATTATGCAACTTTCTGGCACCTTGTTATAAAAAGTAAGTAAATAAATACAATATTTATAGACTTTCGTAGGCCGCTATAAGTTCGTAGGCCCTAGGGCTATTGAATAAGACGGCCCTGTATTTACATCTCACCTACCTGTAAAGTAATTGCAAAAAAGTTTGTGCATTTTCGGACAAATTCTAGCTAATAATATTTCTCACATAATTTTGCGATCCGTAAGGACTTACATAACAAATATTGTTATACAATCTCTCGCTTGTGTTATAATTACAATTCGTTACACTTCACTTTTACAGAAATTTAAGATCCAATTTACATGATCTCATAACTAACATCATTGATCGATTTCAAATTACATATTCATACATTTTTTTTTTATCACAATCAAATTACACACGTATTACAAGTATACCTATCTGCCTACCTAACGAAATAATGTATGCCTTTAAAATACCCAAATTAGATGAGCATAAACAAATGCCTTAAGATCCTATTATTTGCCAGCCAACACCTATTATAATGTATAAATCAATTGGGTAACACCATACAAAACAATCTGAACAAGAAATAAAAAAAAAAAAAAAACTGTTGCTAATTTCCATTATAATATTTAAACTACCAATAATAATATTTTTTCAATTACCTCTACCAGGTGAGCGCAACAAAAAAAAAAAAATTAAAAAAAAAAAATATTTTACCATTGTCTGCACCTTATTTCTCTTTCTTTATACCTATTATATACCTATAGGTTGAGTTTGAGGACTGGCAAAATGGACAGACGCTTATGCCGTAAACGAAACTTAGGCCAGGTAAATTAAAGCGGTGATTAACCTCATCACACTGGGAGAAATGAAAATGGTATCCTACTAACTATAAAAATGTAAAAGTAACCATAGAAGAGGTTGGTATGCTGCCAGAGCATTTTTAACTAACAGAAGAACACGACTACGGCATGAAATGGATAAATAGTACACAACACACAGCAAGACGCATGTACACTTGTTGCGGTACCCGATGAACAACAACAACAACAACAACAACAAATCAAGCAGAATAGCAAAGCATAACAACCAACTAACTACAACAACTTATCAACGCCAGCAACGAACAAGCAACCAAAAGCAAAGTTCCAAACAAAGTTACAAAACATTCACCATAAAATGCGATGAAGAGGAGAATTACATATTTTACACTCATTGGAGTAAAACTATATATAGAGACAAAGGAGAGGTGAGAGTGCGAGAGGGAGAAGAATCGGTAAACTTCATCACAATTATTCTAGTACATTTTTGACGGGACTCCATCGGAAGAGCCATTTATATTTTACTACTTTGTTTCGTAGCCATGCCGAAGATGAACTCGTTTTTAGTTTTGGCTAAACATTCAACGTGGTAGGAATTTTTGTTGTTCCAAATCGGAAACGAAACGTTGTGGTGTTTATATCCATGTAACTCTTTTTTATTTGTTGTTTTTGGTTTCTTTTTTATTTTCTTATTTCTTTAAATTACAAATGAAACTTGTTTTCAGTGTGTTAATTGAATGTGTGAATAATTTGTTTTGTTATTAAAATGGATTAAATGACTCAAAACACAAAACGTTTTTAACACTTTATTTTGAAAATTAGCATGCCTCTTGTGTGTAAATAAACTTAAGCACTTAAGGGTATAAATATCGGCTAAAAGCCAAGACATAACAACAGTTGTTGCACACATACGAATCCGTATGTTGGATAAATATAATAAGAAAGAAAAATAATAATCCGTTTCTTAGAAATATTCGTCCATCAGAGGTAAATGTTATGGGTTTTTGTAATGTAACCTCCAGAAGTATATTGTGTGTATTATTAGGCTCAGGGAATTGTTTTGACTCTGATATTTTTTAATTTATTAGTGCTATTTATGTTTTTTTTTTCATTTTTAATTATGTAATTTTATACATGTATGTTAAAATTAAAAAACAAAAAAAAAAAACATTAAAAATATTATGGAATTGTGTAGTTCTTTGTAAAATCTCAAAACTGTTCAATAATTGAAATATAGAATCTTTATCAACAAAAGATGATTGTCATGTTTTGTAACAGGTGCTATGATGATGTGCAAGTGCATATGCAATATATGCATAGACATAAGAAGAAAATTGAAAAAGAAACAATACCTAAATACATTAAAAAAAAGAGACCATATAGGTGCGGGGGGAATAAAAAATGGACATATACAGCTACAGCTGGTGCATGTACAACATACCCAGGCAAAGTATGCTATTAGCATTATGTTAGAACTAGCTATTATTGAAATACTAAGGCTAACCTCGGCATATTTCTTCCAGGATATTTAGTTTTTCTATTTATCTGTCTCTGTCCTATTATGGCTTTAGTGCCCCCTTCGTTTTTGGAAGTAAACGAGGCTGACCGGTTCTATAGAGAATTTAACAATTGACCCTACTATTTCCACTGCCAGTTGGTGTAGTGGAGAGATGATTAAGCATTTTAAAATGTATCATGAAAAATATGTACATTGTACAGGCAGTTAGTCAAAGGTTTTTATAGCAGTACATCTGATCATCGTACATGTTTTACAGGAGGGTGGGGCACTTATGCCGCCGGACACTGCGACCGTCATCGTACATAAATGTGTGATCAAAAGAATCTAACAGTACATTGAACAATTACTTATTTAACGGCCTTTTTTAACCCTAAAAGTGGGTTTTGACCAGTATTGTCGGTTCTCGTCTGTCCTTCTCTCCCGTTGGTTATTTGTCCAGTATGGGTGACAAATCCGCTTCAACACCTTCTATCCTTGATCTGTCCCGTACTTTTTGTTCGTAATCACTCTAACATAGTAATTTTTTATTAAGACTCGTGTCTTCCATTTTCCATACATACATAGCCCGTGTATCTGAATCTGGCTGCTTTTAGGCTTACTTCTTCTAAAGATATTTCTCAACTCGTTTCGTATCCGTCATGTATTATTTTCTACGATGGATCCACAAATCGCTCTTTGTATTCTACTCTTAAAAGTGCTAAGTTTATTTTTCTGGCGTTCTTTGAACAATTAGCAGTTAAGGAATTTTCATACAAATTTATTGATCCAATCCAATGAATTTATCTCTAAAACTAGATTTCAAATCTTGTCCCTACCTCAATAAAGAATTTCCTTAATTGATTTACTGCAGTAGTAAAACTGTTGTTCAGTAAGTAACTTTCTCACGCATACCCCTCTTTTCTTGCATATAAATTCTTGGTGTAGTACTAATTCTTATTCAGGTAATTGATT
The DNA here is from genome assembly GCA_026745375.1 of Platyura marginata. NCBI lineage: Eukaryota > Metazoa > Arthropoda > Insecta > Diptera > Keroplatidae > Platyura > Platyura marginata. Next base: position 20,088 of record JANSTT010004605.1, read on the forward strand.
AATTTCTTATTAGACTAGAATGAACATAATCGTATTAGAAATCTATTTGCTTGTCAATTAGAGATTTTCTTTATCTTTAATAATCCAACATCCATAACTGTTACGTCATATATCTGGCAAAATAACTGATTGTAAACATTAATGTAATATGGCATCCCTTGAGCTTATTCCACAATTGTTGGTATATTATTTATTCGTGCAATCACTTGCAATGGCAGATTCATTCATCTGTGTAGACATCAAGTAAATAGAATTTTCATTTCAAAATACATGGTCCATCACACATTCATAGTGGTATCCATAATTTACTAGAGAAAGTAATATTCTAAGATGCGAAAAAAGTCAGCATGATTCCTTTGTGGTTTCTCTATGATTTCAGTAATGTGTTTTGTGTATGAGAAACATACGTATTCTGAATGCATGGTTTCAGCAAGATGATTTTATTTTTGTTGAATTTGTTTCTTAACATTATATTACATCAATTTTCTGGTTTCTGTTGTGAAAGTTTTTTTTCTTTTATTTATTAAAGCAACTTTAAAGGAAAATATCTCTGGTCTGATTTAGAAGAATGAAATTTTTTGATTTAATTTAAATGCTTTACATCTTCTTTTTTTTTTAAATAATACCCATTTGCCATAATTCATTTTGACATATTCCTTATTCATCCGATTTAGCATTATTAACAATTTGCCATAATTCTAATTGCCATATTATTCATGTGCCATAATTTATTTTCACTCATCCGATTCGCCTACTGATTTTCCATAATTCTAATCGCCATATTACCCATTTTCTATAATTTATTTTGACATATTCTTCAATTAATCGATTCGCCATATTACTTATTTGCCATAATTCTAATCGCCATATTACCCATTGACTATAATTAATTTTGACATATTCTTTATTAATTCCATTTATATTACTAATTTCCTATAATCTTAATTTTCTATTACATACGTTTACTATGATCCATCTCGTTACGTTACCTTTTTACCGTAATTCTAATTGCCATATTTGTACCTTGCCATAATACCTAATTACATACTTATAGCGTCGAAGCTACTGTTTGACTTAATTTACTTAAAGTGTCCTCTCATCAACCATCAAGAACAATTAAATTATATTGCATCGTTTTTTTTGTCTGTCAGTAATTAACTAAAAACTCTAGAGGAAATTATTTTTAAACAGATTTTCCAACGGTTCTAGTTATCTAGGTCACTGGAAGTGTTAGGCGCTACCAGCTACCCCGATGTTATACACATACATCCATTACATACCTATATCTATGCATCGTAGAAAACTCTTCTACAGCTAATAAGAAATATATTCTTCAGAGATTGATTAAATGACATTATATAAAGTTCATACACACATACATACATGCATACATACATACTACACCATCTCAATGAGCTTTTAATATTTATGTATTTACATTTTAACCTCATAAGTAGTTTTTTGCCGTTTGATCTAACAACTTTCCATAATATTTTTAATTAAAAATCCTTTCAATCGTTATAACATTGAAAAATAAAACTGAATCTGCTTGATGCAGCCGTTGTGCAACACTGAAAAGTGCAATTCCAAAATAAATAATGCGATTAAATCCATATCAGAGTCAAAGTATAGTTGTTAGTATTATAATATTGTTGGTAAATAGTATATGTACCTAACTATAGTTGTATTTGTATTGAATCAGTATAGTATGTAGGTGTACCTTACATAAAAGTGCATAACTACTAACTTCTTTTAATTACGATTGTTTACATGCAGAATATTCGCGATTATATGAAGTGCACCACCAGAAAGTTTTTAATTTCAAATTAAAAATAATGACTATATGCTTTAATGTGGTGTGCTTTTCGTGAACTTTTCTATGTTAGCTTTTTTTTAGGAGCAATAAAAATGCCGTATTATTATTTTACCGAATTAAGTAGTTTTTTCAACTTTTTGCGCTTCCACCATATTGAAGTTTAAGGGAATATGAAAAATGTGAAAATAATTTTTTTTTTGTTGGATTAACCCTAAAGTGCAATTTTTTTTTTTGTAATACAAACGCAAAAGTGAGTTCGTTGGACTCCGCATATAATTCCTATAGAAATAAAAGCTTTTGGACCGACTTTTTCTAAAAAATTCAATTTTATTTAAGTTATCGTGTTCAAAATAAAAAAATTTAAAATAAATAAAACTTACGTCATTCTGACCGTTTTTTTGGCGGTTTTTTCAAAAGTGACACAATTTTGAACTTTCTTAATACTAAAGATATGGTTTTGAAACTTTGCATTTTTATATTATTTTAAATTTCCACCATTTTTCCCGAAATAAAATTTTTGAAAAAAGTTAACCCTTTAAGGCCCATACATTTGAAACAAGAAAGGGTTAACCAAAAAATTTTAAAGAGATACTTACCATTCTCAATATAATTTTAAATAAATTTTTAATTTTTAGAAAGAAGTTATTAAATTTTTTTTTTCTCCTTTCTATAAAACTTAAAAATTCAAAAAGTTTTTCGTTTAGAAGTTATTGGTCTTTTCTTGCTCAGCGGAATCCAACGGACTCTGTTCTGCGCTTTAGGGTTAATCAAAGTAATTTTCCTCATTTAAAAAATTAAAATTTTTAAAAACATATTTCCTTTCACAACAATCTAGGAGGAGTATCTATATTTTGATTTTAAAGTTTTCCATTTTTTTAAAAAATCTTTTGTTCAACTAACACACTGAATTCACACACTAAGGCAATGCCGAACAGCTTGCTGGCTGATCGAAACAGCATAACCTCTGTAACATTCTTTTTTTTCTAATTAAATGTAGCACGCTGTTTGTGAAAAGTTTCTAGACTTTATTGTTTGTGTGTATGCGTTTGGAATAACTAAAAGTCAAGCTCAATGAAAAGACAAACTGTATATATATGAATTGCTGGTAATTCATTACAGCATCTCTCCCTCCATCCATTTTTTTTTTATTTAGAGAATGTAGCCATTTCTCGTCTATATGGAAAGAATGTTACTTACGAAGACGTCACCATAAACAAGTGATTATTATTTTTGTTCTATTCTGTGAGAATTTAATTTTAAGACGATGTAAAGTAACAAGTCGTTGTTCCTATATCTTGAACGTGCTCTCGTAATATACTCTGTATTGGTGCTGTGCGGAAAATGTTTTTTTTTTACTTAAAAGAGCATTCAAATGAAAATTAAGTAATTCTAGTGAAGTGTGTTAATGTTCACTGTTCATTTCATTACAGAAATTATAAAAAAGAAAAGTGATTAAGAGAATTTCAAGGAATTTAACCAAATTATATGTTAATAGCAATCGCTGTCGCACGGGGTGTGATTTAAAATCCTAACAATTTTTTTTTTTTTGGGCTGACTCCTGGCGAGATAAGAATTGTCATTATACCTTATACTACTACCAGCTAAAGAAACGACGGATAATAAACGGATTATTTTATATTCCCCGGTGAGTATTAAAGATGAAGATGTTTTATTCAACTGACTTTGCATATTCTTAATAAAGTGGTGGTGGTTGTGGCGTAGATATAGAGAAAAGAGTGTAGGTATGCCTTCGTTTATAATAAGATTTCTTAAATATTATGTACATAAATTGAAGGAAGGTTTTTTTTCTTCTTCTCTGTATCGTGACCAGCAATCAATATTGCCTCACCTCAAAAATTAAGAATAATTTTCGAATCTATCTTTTTCTAGTTATTGTTTTCTTTCAAAACATTAAGTTTTTTTTTTTTTTGTAATTAATTGTTATGAAACAGATATTTTATGTGTGTGTGTATGTCTGTCGTGTTGACTTGTTGAATGATGGTTTTTTTTCGTTTGTTCTACATATATGGACGTGGACCAATAAGTTATACGTTTCTTTCTTAAGATAAATGATTAAAAAACAAACGTTTAATAACCTTCAGAGAGACATCACTTATTAATATGTAACCATGTGTAACGGGTCAGTCATTTGAAAGTAGAATTGTTTATTACATTGTTTAAAAAGGCGCCAAAAGCAAAATAAATATTTTAAAAGATTTAGTATACCTAATGTATGGACAGATTTATTATACAGTAAATTGTATTTTTTGCTTTTTTCTTTATTATTATTTTTTTGAAAATGTCTGTTTATTAAGAAATCCGGTTTAATGGAGTCCGGATTAAAGAGGTTCTACTGTATATTGCAACTTAAACGGAATAGCACTTGATTCCAATTTCCGCCCCTTCCTTATATTCCCCTTCTTATATCCTTCTGGCTCCTCACCATCGTTTTCCCGCCTTTTCTTATATAAAAATGAAATAGCTTTAAACAATCCTAATGTAATAAATCCTTTTCTGGAACAAATACGGAATTCTATTTCAATCCAATCTACATACTTGAAATCGATTCAAAAAATTTTTATAAAGACATACTCCTAGGAAAAGTTATGGTCAAGTTATCCTTTTTTCAATTAATCTGTATACAAAATTGTATAATTCCGAATGTAGCCGCCATTTTAAATATTATCGCCATTTTGAATGTTACGATTAATCTAACTTACACAAAAAACTGTTTTTCTCTGACGGGTTGATTTGAATCTAAAGCCTGGTGGTTGGATTACACTTAAAAAACGTCTAAAATGCCAATGCTTAAAAATAACGTTAAACGTGGTAGTAGTATTTGTAAGGTTTCCGTAAAAAGAACACCTCAAGTACTGCATTTTTCTACAAAAAAGAGCTCGTCATCTGAGTTGAGATAAATGTATAAAATAAAGTCTAATCCGACCATCTATGTATGAAGATCTAAGGAATATCGGGCGATCTAGGGCACCCGCACCCTCTAACACTAAGTAACTAAACAACACCAAAAACTACTCTCACAATCAACTTTATTTTATGTCTAAAAGTTTAATGACCAAGCAAAATAATATAAAAACAAAATCAAGAAATTCTTCGGTAATAAATTTTAAATTTAAAGTATAATCAAAGCTATTAAATTGTAAAAAGGGAAACATATCACGTACCTCTATACTACTTTTTTCGGCAAGTCACTTGCCTATCCATAAAAGATCAATGTACAAGACCTCAATCTGGAAAAAAAAACCAAAAAATCAAATCAAATACAGAAGTCTCACGAATTACCATAAATATGCGCAAAGTTGTGACATTTGAAGAACAACAAATGACAACAAAAAAATTACAGTTTTCCTTTCGTGGCTCATTTAAAACAATTTTTGAAGGAGTAAAAAAAAAACATTAAGTTCTCGATCAGATAACGCATAAAATTTATATAACTACACTAAGGTTTTTTTTCCGTCTTCTTGGTCTTCTTATTTTAAGTCTTGATCTTATGAATAAATTAATAACTTCTAACAAATTATTAAACAGGTTGTATGTCATATGGGGACTGTATCTCGGTACTCTTATGTATACTCTTTCTCATATATCGTATATATGTACATATATAGATATTATAATGTATGTATAAGTATAGTATAACTTAAGTGGACTGAAAGTTAAATTTGAATTTAATTTCGACTTAATTCAATATTTATTGCCGGTAATAGTTTTCCCAGCTGTGATAGGCATAATTGTATGAATATTTTTGTGGCCATCAGTAAATATGGTCGTAAAGTCTTTTTTTTTCTTCTTTTTCTTCTTACTTTTTATGGGAATCTTTTTTTAAAAGCATATAACAAATTTCAGTTAAGTTCTGTTGAGTGTGGTATGTCTTGTGAACATTAATTTGTATGAAATCTCAGAATGAATACATTTTTACCCAAGACTTCTAATCGACTGAGTCACTGAGTGGTGGCGTCTAGTAAGAAATTGTTTTGAAAAGTCCTTTTTTTATTTTATATTCCTTTTATTTTTTAAATGTAGTCGACTTAACTCATTTCAGGCTATTGGTGTGAAAACGGAATTTTCTACAGACAAGGCTGCTCGGCTATATTAGGGCATCGAAGCTAATATGTTAATTTGAACTATTGTCGACGTAATTATGTACATAATCTTAACTGCAGTGGCATAGCAGACAGAATAAACTGTTTTTTCAAAAAATCGTGACAAATAGTAAAAACCTCTCGCCCGAACCGAGCCTGACGCCATACCTGCACAGTTATAAAAAAAATCCCACTAATTAAATTCCAAACATAGCCTCTGGATAAAGTTATATCGATTTTGGTCCAAAGACAGAGGAATCCGCCTCAAATGGGTTAAAATTAACTGTTGATCTCTCAACTATTGTGAACCCAAAAAAAAAAATTGTAATCTGAAACTTGTTCTGATTTAAAAACCCTTAGTCGCTAGTCCTTCTTCTTCTTCTTTCAGAACTACAATCATGGGTGAGTTTTGGCATCCTTAACAAAGATGGCATTCTGATCAATAAAAAAATCTCACGCTCAAATGTTACCCAAAAATTATCATCGAAATACGCAAAATCTTCAAAAATAAAAAAAAATCCAACAGAATATAATTTTTCCTTTACGAAATATTAGAATTCGAGTTTTTTTTTCTTATTTTTCGAGATTTTTGGGTCAATCTGAGATTTTGGACCTCCATTTACTGCTCATTTAACTAAAAATGGTTTTCTTTACGAGATATTAGAATTCGAGTTTTTTTTTCCTATTTTTCAAAATTTTTGGGTCAATCTGAGATTTTGGACCTCCATTTACTGCTCATTTAACTAAAAA
>JANSTT010004616.1:0-30100 GCA_026745375.1 Platyura marginata
AAAACTAAGTTCCATTAATAAATTTTATTAGGAAATAAAATTTAGAAATTATTTATTGAGATCTCAGGTGAAGCACAATTTCACTTGCCTCACCTGAATATTCGCTAGGGTTAAAGACACAAGTCTGAAATTTTAGGATATTCTCAACGGATCTTTTGTTAGTCGACTCGTAGAAAAATGTCCATAAAAATTATATGTGTGGTCTGGAGACCATGGTGCCACAATATGGTATACGAATTTGGTGCCTACATAAGGGTTAAACCAAAACAATCAAATCTTATATCATTCGGAGCAAAGAAATTTGTATAGCATGTTAATGTTTTATAGTCAATACAAACGTATTTCGGTAAATTTTGTTGGCGAAAGACTGCCCTGCCATAATGACAATTTTTTTTTTTGGCAATAAATTGGTACTCAAAGGGTTAATTGGGGCAGGAAACATTGAATCATGAAATTGAACCGTTGGCAGTATTTTCTAGGGTGAAACAAGGCTAACCAATCACAATCAACTGTAAACAGCCTTACGATTAATAAATAGTCTAAATATGCATTTGCACAATGTTCGCTGAAGATAAAAAGGAACATGAAATTGGGAAGAATTGAAGATAAATGAGATGCCGAGACGAAAATTGCTTAAATTTGCTGTGGTTATTTGCAGTAAACGTTTTATTCTGATTTGGTGTAAATTTTCGATATTCATTTTCGTGTGTATGCTCGAATTAATTTCTTTTTACACCTCATATCTTTTACGCGAGTTTTTTTTACGCGATACGACTTTTAAGCCATATTTTTTGGATATGATAATTTTTTTTTAAGCGTTTATTCATTTTTACGCGGTTTTTTCATTCTACTTATTTTTGAATTCTTCATTTCATCTTTTCTTTAAGACGATATTACGGAAAGATAAAATAAAATGAAACGATGCAGTTGCGATTGATAAATTAACCCATTTCAGGAAGCTCGGCTGTTCGTTTTTTTGCACGTATGGGGTCAGGTTTGGTTTGGTAGTGCGAAAAACGCACCAGTCACGTTCATGCTCTACAGGCTGCGGTGAAAAATGACGTATTACGTTCAACATATTTTTAACGTTCAATATAGGTACAATTGTAATTGGTATTGAAAGGAATTTTAATTTTAGAGCTCTTTACTATTTATGATGAGTTTTGAATTATTACGCCATGCCACTGCAATTAATGTATGTATATGACAAAATGGACCCAAATAGACCAATCACCAATCATGTATATCGGCAAAGGTTCAAATTTATTAATATATTTATTAGCTTCGGTGCCCGGCTATATTATTTTCAGTCTTGTCTGTGGAAAATTCCAAAGTGACTGAAGTAGCCTAAAATCGGTTAATAGCACACTTCATTACGGACGAAATTGTGCCAAGTGATTGGACAATTTAAAAAAAAAGAAGATATTTGTTCATTCATATTGACTTTTTGAACCGGACTCCATTATACTCTATTCAAGCAAAGCAATATTACATCTGGCCACAGAGATTGTATAATTTTGTATGTATTTGATTTAAAACATAACCGAATTCATTCTTGTCTTCCATTGCAATTTCTATCTCTTTCTCTCTCTCTCTCTATCTAAATCATTTTACCAAATCGTCCACTACCCTGCGTAATATTTAATTTTTTACTTTATAAATATTTCATTTTGTAAATTGTATGTACAAATGTTTTACATTTATTTATTTTTTAATTATTTTTTCAAAATCTTTTCTTGTAATAATTACATCAAAAAGCTATTTTTCTTATTGTTTTTCTTTTAAATAATTTTTTTTTTGTTTGTTTATGAAACACATTATGCATTTACTCTAATTTTCTTTATTTTTTTTTTTTTTTTTTAAATATATTTTTAGATGTTTAAAATACTTAATAATGTTTTCTCAAGAATTCTTTTTTTATTATAATATATAATTTAATTTTTCTGGTTTTGTTGTTGTTGTTGTTGTAGTTGTAGTTGTTGTTGTTGTTGTGTACGTATGTTTCATTGTAATCTCTATTTAAATCTTATCAACTAAGAAACTATTTCTTTTTTTTTTTTTATTATTGTGTGCTTTTTAGATGAATTATGATCAAGTAATATTTACAAGTTTACAAATATTTTTCGTCACAATTTATTTATTTTTTTAACGTTATTTGTCGTCACTGGTTATATTATTATTAGGAGATATGTTACAATGAAAGAATTGTTATTCTATTCGTTCTTTTTTTTGTTTTTTTTTTTTTTTGTTTTTAAATTTTTTCTGGATGCTGCTGAGAAGTTTTAAAGAAAAATCTACTACGATAATATTTTGTGTACATTATTATTTTTATTTCTTTATTTTATTATTAATTATTTTTTTATTTTTATTTTTATTTTTTTTTTTTTTTTAAGACGTTATTTATTGAACGCAATTTTTTTTTGGCAGTTTTTTTTTTAATCCATTTGTCACAACCTTTTTCTACGAATTTTTTCTTTCTTTTTGTGTAGAACCACTCGATAACATTTCGTTTTTTGTTTCTTTTTGTTTGCGTTTTGTTTTTAGTAAATGCATCATTTTTTTTTTCATAATTTATACAGCGCAACTACGAATTTGTTTATTTTAGAAAATTTTTTTTTGCCTTATTATTTATAAATATTTAAAAAAAAAAAAAAAAACCCTTAAAAACGGACGGTTCAATCATTCAGTTCCGAAGTGCTTCGTTAGACAGAACAAATAATGTTTTCTAACACCTCAATAATTTTAATTTTTATAATAAAAAATAAAAAACAAAAAAAAAATATTTTATTTTTTTTTTAAATTTAAACTAATTTTAAGAAATAAATTTTGCACTAATCCATTTTGATTTTTATTTATATTAAATAAATTTCTTCATTCTTTTCTTCATATTTTTTTTTTTTTTGGGGTGGAAGCAGAGATAACATTTTAATAGTAATTGTGTTCTCTAGATTCTCTCCCATTTGATATAGAAAGAAAGAAAGAAAAAGAAAAAAAAAATTATAAACAACAATACAGTAGGGATTACAACATGAAAATAATATCTTATATAGCGCCGTAATTAGCGTTAAGGAATGGATTTTTTTTTTGTTTTTTTTTAATAACCTTATCAAATAACAACATTAATGTTTAACCATTCATTTTCATAATTAATTTATTATAAATTTCCATTAATAATCAACCAAATGTTGCATTTCCATTTTTTTTTGTTTTCAATTTTTAATTGTTGAAAAACAAAATTTGCCTAATTTTTTTATAATTAATTATCATCAAACATCAGCCTTTTTTTTCAATATATAGTAATATTTCTAGCGCGTCCTATTCTTCCTTTTTTTTTCTTTTTTTTTACAAAATTCCTCCATACTGACTGTAGAAAGAAAAAAAAAATTGTTTTTCTTTTTTTTTTTTTGTTTTTTGTTTGTTGCACCAATCCCATCAGTCGTCGTTTCTTTTATTTTGTTTTTCTCATTTATTAATATCTCTTCAAATGCCATTTCATTAATGAAATGAATTTTAATTTTTTTTTTTTTTACACAAGGCACCTCGTTCCATAATCTTCGTACTTTTAATATTTTTTTTAAATTTTTTTTTTTTTAATTCTTTTTTTTTACAAATAGTTTTTTTTTGTTTCCTCTTAAATTCTACCATACGAGAGAAATGGCTACATCGAAAATATTGCAACACACTGATTTTTGTTTTTAATTTTAATTATTTTTGTTTTGTTTTTTTTTTTCTCTTAAGATTTTGGATTAGGAGGGTATTATTATTTTTTTCCTTTTTTTTTTTTATTATTATTATTTGATCATTTTCCATTGATCTTAATATTTTTTAAATGGTTTTTACTGTGGATTTTGAAAATTAGAGGATTTTTTGTTTTTTGTTTTGTTATAATTTATTTGTGTGAATCTTCTAAGTGGATAAATTAAAAAAAAAATTATAAGAAAGGACCAACATTTTACGACAGATAATAAGAAAATTATACGGAGAAAATATTATTTCGAAGACATTTGCAAACATTGTCTTATAAAATTAGTGGTGTGTCGTTCAAACATCGTACCGTTCAAGTTGAACTTGTCCGAGTATGGTGAACGAAAACAATTCGTTCACTAAATTAGTAAAACATCGGTCATTCGTTCAGAAGTGAATGTATCATTTTTTTAATGATCGATTCGTTCACATTTTATCATGAAATGTGGACCAAAATACGTTCACAATTGAACGAACGATCGATGTTTTCATATTTTAGTGAACGACCTGTTTAAAGTGACAAGTTAATTTTGAACGGTTCGGTCACGAATGACAGCGCAGGGGTGTACTTGTACACTACCAAGAAAAAATTCTAATTGTTGCTCTCATGTATTTTTATCATAAAACGCATATTATGCAAATGAACGAACGAACGACCATATTTATATCGATCACTAGAAATGAACGATTCGATTAGAACGAATCAATCGAATTGAACGATTTTGCCCATCACTAGCAAAAATATTGTTTTTTATCCATAAGTAAAAAAAAGAAAAAAAAATTCCAACGAAATTTTGTACTCACCGAATTTGATCATTTGCAAACTACACGACATAAACGGACGTATCTAGTTAGTTAGTAGTGATGGCGACCTTTGCGCCTAGCAGATACTATCTAGGGTCCATAGCGTTACTACTTGCAGTTGCCTATGTCGTCTCTACTACGGTTGCGATTTGGGGATTGTGCTCCTCGAGTTTGAGTGCACCTGTCTCCACTGCGAATCTTATGAGGAAGTTCTTATCTGGATACTGATTTCAATCTAATGACTGAAGAGACTTCTCCAGTATTCCGATTGGGAGACTAGTTTTAGGGTGTAACGTGCCGTTTTTTCCTTTCTCACATTTACACTTCTATCCAAACAATTGAAATTGGTTTGACAAATGATTGTTGGACAAATGATACAAATAGAATTAGAATTAGAATTAAGTACTTTGTTGCAGAATACTACATTGATCCATATGTATGATCATTTTACATATATTCACTTGCAACGTAAAACAATCAAATTCAAATAGAAACATTTCTTATAGTCACGATGAGGAGTTTGACATTTAGAGGTCACCTTCAAAATGCCTTCATTTGGATTTATGCATAATTTATATTAATATTTTGCACTTCACTATTATTTCTCCTACACGAATACTTGCAAACGATAATTTCATTAAATAATTAGCGTCCGATCTAATTAAATAATCGGCCTGCATCAACAATTGTATTTTACTAAATATTAATTATTGTTTGTCGATGGTCTTGCGCACCCACCGCGTCGCCATCAATAATTTCCCTTGCAAAGAATAAAATAGCCTATGGATTGTTGGCTGGGTTTACAATTAGTACTAGTACCACAAATTTTAAGAGTTAAATTAAATGTTAAATTTAAAATGAATGATAATGTTTTGGAAAATTTGTTCACACAATACGGCATAGGTGAGGCACAACAAATACATTTAATAGAAAATGTTTTTGTAAAGAAAACAAAATTGGTAGGACAAAAACTGAACGATTGAACACTAATAATTACACCAAGACCCCGGATTGACGTTTGGTAATTGGTTCCACGGAAAGCCGACACAAATAATCTATATTACATAATAAATAAACTAAATAAATAATATCATGAAAACTGTGAAAATTGAGCCAAATTGAAACGCATAATGAAAAAAAACTATTCCATAATTCATTACTATCCAGAAACAACGTAACTTTGAAACGACGCAAATCGAGGTCTTAGTGTATAGTTTAATAATCAAAATTGCAATATTAGTGGCATATTTATTTTATGACATCGGTGTCGTATTTCATTTGCAAATATATTAATTTTACCGTAATATTTACGGTTAACGTTTCAATTGTATTTTTGTGACAATTGAATGTTGATGGTACGGTTTAACAACCAAAAATGGGAAACATTATGGATTCAATTACCTAATATATTGAATCTGCCTGACAGGTCAACACCATTTTCGGAAAATCAATTAATAGTAGTTGTATATTTCTGGTCTCCGATACTGATGATTACAGGCGACCCTCAACTTTTGCACATTCTACTTTCACACAATTTGCTAATTTAGCCCCTTTTTTAAAGATTTTTATCGATAATGCAGAAAATTGTTCGCTTCCATGCAGCCGTCGCTCGCACGGAGCGTGCTAGCTTGCGCTCACTCACACATTGCCGCCTAAAGTAGCGGCTTTTTCGGAGTTATTGTGATGCAGTGATACGCACACGACAAATTAAAATTTGCGAAGGTCTACACTGGAAAAATGTTATGATTAATTATCCCGTTTGAAAGTTCAATTAAAATTGACTTAATTATGTATGTATAAATGTATATGTATATTGATAAATGATATTTGCACACATTTTCAGGAAATCAATTAAGAGGTAGGTGCAAAAGTCGTGGGCTCGCCTGTAAACTCAAAAATTTGATTTTTCCATAAAATAAGGCCATTATTGAAATTGAATGAACAATGAATGCAATTCTATCTCATATCAACATTAAAATGGGTCTCTTCATTAGCGGACTGAATCAAAAAAGTTTTCATATTTTACTAATTTCTACATAGAATTGTTGGCAACACCGAAGTAACAGAGAATAGACAGAGAGTAGACAATATAATACACACAGGACAGATTACATCGTATATCTCCCATGAAATTAAACACGCACACATCGGGTGCAGCAGTATGGAAGGGATAAAAATTCGCCATTTAACTGCTTGCAACCTTTATGCAACGAGCCCTAACGAGGCAAACCGACTCTCCTAAATTGTCAACAGAAAATCTTTTTTTTCGAATTATATAACAAAAGCGTCTCATTAAATATTTTGTGTATATGTGGCCATGTTTTTGTTATTCGATTTCAACTAATTTTGTACTGTTGTGATGAATTATTAAAATAATTTATAAATTTGTAGGTTTCCACGACAAGGAGTTCTAGATAAAACATGAATTGATTATAATGTCCCTCCCCCAATAAAAATGTTCTCCTGTCTCTGCACAATTTCTCTTTTAAGAGAAATAACGGCGGCCATTTTTTAGCTTGCACTTTTTGAATGAATCGTGCTTTTCTATCATTTGTTACGTCCTGTGTGTTATAATAGTCTATATACAGAGTATATATATGGGAGTGGGGGGGTGTAATTTTTTTTTTGATATGCAATTGTTGAACATTTTTGCTGCTAAAATAAAATGATTGATAAAAAAATTAATAAATACATAAATTAAATATAAATATTTTAGACATTTTGAAGTGTATTTCAGTAGTTAATGAACCATTTATGATGCTATTTCGTCAAAATGGCCACCACCATATAGAGACAGAGGTTGAAATTCAACCAAAACAACAAATCATTAAAAACATAATTCACAATTGATAAATTAAAAATAATTGTCTATAAATTAGGTAGGTAGGGTACACACAAAATAACTTTATAACAAAAACAAAAAACAAAAAAAAAAGTGTTAACAGATACTGTACAATGTTTTGTAAGATGTGAGCAAAAAATATGGTTATTTCCTCGTTAGTTAAAAAAAAAAAATAAAAAAAAAAAAAACATGAACTTATTGGTCGCTTAGATAGAAAATTTAAATAAATTTAATTACTTATATACTAAATTAAATAATAATAATAAACGTAACGGTATGATTAATTCATTATCCTAGGACTAATATATATATCATGTAAAACAATTACTAAATCAATCTACGAATTATATTTTCTTTTTTTTTATCTCACATAACTTGTGGTCATTTATCCCGATTATTTATTATAGATTCATATATATATATATATATACATATACAGATATTATATATATATATATATAGATTTATGTATATATTTATAATATAGATTTTTAGTTCTTTAATTATTATTATATATTTTATTAAAACTAGCATACTAATAACAAGTCACAGCCAAACGATAAGGAGCCGTTTATTTTGTTGTTGTTGTTTTTTTTTTTAGAAACAATTTTTCTATTTTAAAAACACAGGGCTCCATTCTATTCATTTGTTTTTCTTTATTCTCTATTAGAAATGAAAATTCCTCATCTTATATATTCTTTTTTTCTTCTTTTTTTTTTTTAACAAAAATTAAAAATAAAATAACGATTTAACTAAAATAATAAAAATAAAAATAATATTTCACATTAAGTTCACAAAACACCAAACGTAGAAACGAAAAATAAAAAAAAAATAAATAAATAAAAAAAAAACAAAGTAAAACAAAAATTAAAATTAAAGTTAAAATTAAAAAATTAAAAATAAAAAACAAACGCAACGGACAACACCGAATGGAGCCCCATTTTTACTATTCGCTCCCATTTGTTGTTGTGGCATGTACTGTTTGTTTTGCAGCTGGAATATCTTGAACATCCCAGATTTCTTCCAGAAATCGTGGTAATTTGCGACTTTTCAATTTTAGCGAAAAACACATTTCCGAATTTTGATTGCCCAACGTTCTCAGTTCGGTCAATATTGACAATAATTTTCCAAACAATATCATACATTTTGTTTCACCGCCATGCCGATTTAATATATAAATTCGTAGTGTATCGATGTAGTAGCCTTGTATTGCCTGTACCAAATCGGCCTGCTCAAGCCCCGGTCGATCCGAAAATATAACAATTGCGGTTAGCAGGGCATATTCGACATTGTCAACGCCCATCGAAAACATTTGCCGACAAAAATGCAGTAAATCTTCGATAGTATCGGCCATGCCCGCCATTATATAGGAGTCTCGGGTGTATGTTCGATTGTTTGCAAATAGAATTGAATCGGATGGTGCATCATAGCGTCGGGCCATACGTAACATCATTACTTCACTGGAACATGCCTAAAAAAAAAAAAATCGAAATCGTAAAAAGAAGATTGAAGATTAACTCCACGACTATTAACCCATTTACGATCAAGAGTGCAGCATTCTGTACCGAACATGTCAAAAATATTTTTTTCTTCTAAAATGTCGTTGCGTTGACGCACGCTTAAGCGTAAATGGGTTAAAATAGCTCATCATTGAATCGGACTTACTTTTAGTAATGTTATTTGGTCCTCTTGAGGTATTTTTATAAATGCTGGCAAGCCTTTAGCAAACTCAACAATTAATTGTACTGTCAGAATGGTCATTTCGGTTATATGTCGAAAACTAACATCATGCTGGTCTTCACTCTCTTCAGTCGAATTCTACCAAAAATTATGGAAACGCGATCATTAGATTGGAACAACAATAACAAAAACACAAATTTACCATCATAATTCGCTTCAGATCTTCTTCGGATGGTTGCTCATAACCATCCTGGTACCATATTAATTTATAAATTACCGCTAACTGATTGAATGTTAATGCAGGAACATTTCGGGCACGATTTTCTTCCAGCAATTTTTGCGGTAAAAGTTGCTAAAAAATAAAAAATTGAAAAAAAAATTCCCAAAATTACCCGAAAACAATGAAAATGTCAATATTTACCGTGCACTCGGCATGTGGAGGTGGATCACATTTCATAAGTTGTGGTATTTCACTTTTGTAGGTATCGGTTGTGGTTACAACGGGCGTCGGTGTGACCGTTTGTTTGTCCTTTTCCTTTTGTGCTTTCTTCTCTTTCCGCTTGATAGCACACTGGGTCTCGGGCACCACACATTCGGGTCGCATACCAACGGCCAAACATTTTTTCAGACGACACTCTTGACATTTTCGTCGCATGTACATGTCCATTTCGCAGGCATGACCAAATTTGCAGCAATAGACTGCATTTTTGGTGACGCTACGTCGAAAAAAACCTACGCAACACAAACAAGTTAGAGTTAGAGTTAGGGTTAGAGAGATTTCGGTTATATTTGCTGTCTTAACGGCCACATTACCTTTACATCCTTCACAGGTAAGTGCATTGTAATGATAACCGGACGCTCGGTCTCCGCATACCAAACAGAGTTCTTCTTGTTGTCGTGGTGTGGGACCTTTTTTCGCTTTTTTTGCATCGCCATCATTTGTAGTGTATCCGTTCAGACTGCTTGACGGTGACAGATCTTCTCGTCCTAAAATTAATGAAAAAGAAATTTGTTAAAAAAATTATTTAACCCTTTGCAGACGGCTTATAACAATAATCATAATGTGAATGTAAAATACAAGTCTCAAATTAAACTGCATATCGATGGCTTATATACAATACCCGATAACTCATTTTTATGTACTTTTCAGGAGACAGTAAAAACTAAAGTTGTTTCGTATAGCGCAGGGGTCTCCAAAGTTTTTAGTCTAAGGACCACACTGACTCCTCCACTAAGTCTCAAGGGCCAAGACCTAGTTAGCTCACCATATCAACATACTGTAGACTTGAGACCCCATGTATAGCGTGGATAGTCAAAAATTGCAAAAAAAAACCAAATTTTTAAAACAAACTATTTGTGATAATTTTACCATAGGTTCAGGGTTGCATAAACATCAATTTTATTCAATAAAAAGAAAACCGATAAAAATGAGTTATCGGGTATTATAATATATAAGCCATCGATATATTGTTGTATATATTTTTCTGCTGTATTTGTGTTATTCTGAGTTTTTTAGTCGGCTTTTCAGTAACTGACCGCCAAAGCAACTAAGGAATTGGATATAATTCGTATTCACCAATTATTTATTGGTGTGTTCTACAGTGAGACCACTAAGCTTGAAAGGGTGAAGAAGCCACATAGAAAGTGACATAAAACTTAAATTTAAGTCTTAAATCTGTATATTGAAGGATTTTTTTGTAACCAATGTTGTCTTATACAGATTCATATATCGCATAAAAAAAAATCGCACAAAAAAACCGCACCTGTCTGTATTATAAAGTTTTTAGGAATTAAATTTTCATTAAGTTTGAACATTCGGCTACGGAGAAATGGTGACCATTCCAAAGGCTTCTATTTAAAAAAAAAAAAAAAAATTTCAATTTATTCGTCAACGACATTTTACCGATTTCAATTCTCTCAATAAAATTTCGGAGATAATTTTGATAAAATGGTAGAAATATTCGCACTACAAAAAAAAAAAAATCATAAAAAAGTTCACAGCTCAAAATACAAAAACTTTTTGCCTGCAATTTGTTATAAACTAAATATCGTCTATGTACCTGCTAAAGCTTGATTTAAAAAAAAAAACATCAACAAAAAAATCCAAAAAAAGTATCAAAAATTCTACAATACATACATTTGTCGGTCCATATCCTAATGCTCAACAATTAAAGAACTTTATATATGTGGTGGTACTCGCAAAAAAAAACAATAAACACCACGGCAACTACACCACACAACACAACAACAACAATGGTCAAATTGAAAATATTATTGATTTGAGAGAGAGAACTCTCAATGATGAATGATGATAAACAAGTTTATAAAAGCACAAGAATTAACAACAACAAAAACACATAATAATAATAATAATAATAATAATAATTTAATAATAATACTGAGAGAGAGAGAGAAATTGCTAAAAACCAGGTTTTTTTTTTTTTTTTTGCTGAGGCTTATTATAAAACGTTTAGAATGATGTGCAAAAATAATAACAATAAAAGAGGAAAAAAAAAAGAAAAAGAAAAAGAAAAAAGGTAGACGAACAGAAGGAATACATAATTACTTTTTATGATACTTTGTTGTTGAAATTGAATAAATTTTTGTATTATTATTTGAAACATGGAATACGTGGAATACCAAAACAAAACTCGACACATCACAGAAAAAAAAAAAACCTTAAATGGAGGGGGGGAGAATGAAAATAAGATTAAATTAATGTATTATTTATGACAAAACATAATCAACTTTTGAAACCGATGAGGTTCTCATATTATATGTTGTTCGTATATGTTACAACAAATCATTCATGAAAATGGAAAAATAAAGAAGAGGAAAATTCCAAAATTAATTATATTTACATTATGCTTTTGTAAAACGAATTCTTAGCTCAAATCCAGGAAAAGTAATTTTTTTATTTTTTTTGTATTTTAAATTATTCTTAGAAGTGAACACAAACATATTATTATTAATCCAGACTAAGACCGGGGAAAATTTACCCACTCCATATTTTTTATTTTTTTTTTTTTCAATATTCCTCGAATAAAGAATTAAACAAAATCGCAAATCGGTTGCCTATTATTGAATTATCCATGGCTAATGTATAAAAAAACAATTTGAAATATTGCCAAAGTAACGTTTACGTCATTTGTAGAACGGACATTAACCCATTTAGGACTATTGGGTCGAATAATACCCAAAAATAGAGCAATCTTAGGAAAAATTTAGCTAGAGCCAGGTGGTAGGTATTGTGAATTGGTTCTCATGGACAGATAGATGAAGGATAGAACTATTTAAAAATAACTTAGGGGTCATATAGTACCAAGCCTTGTTGAGGGGTAGTGAGCGGGTCATAGGTCAGGAAGTTTACAAAGTTTACAAAATGACTTTGGAAAATTCGGTGAGTGAAAAATCGGAAAACCCTCTTGGTGCCTAAATACCCGTAGGTGTCCTCTATCTGACAAAAATATATTCAATGGGGCTACAGGTGTGATTTCATGACTTCACTGTTAGATTATTCTAAGATCCGGGATTTTAAGTAATAAAGGAGGAATACATGTCATATCATATATTTTATTAGGGCCAATATACATAAATACCCTAAATAGTGTAAAAATCGGACGAAAGAATTGGGGGTCAGCCGTTAATGGGTTAGTAAATGTTAGCAAGTTCAATACTGGAACCCGGAACTACATGCAATAGTTTTGATACTGCCATACAGGCCTGTAGCTACAATTACTTTTAAGACAAAGCTTCGAGCTTTTTTGTTCTTTACTTATCCTTTACATCGTTATCCGATCGACAGACTATATTTTTCGCCAAAGATCACAAGGAATCATTAGATCATTACGTAACTATATGCGTCAAATGTTTTCTGATATTTTTCCATTTTTTTACTCGTATGAGTGTATCATTAACGAGTAGGTATTATAACTTTGGTATGTATCTTGTAACGTCCCTTATTATTAAAAAAAAACACCATCGAATTTCTCGTGAAATTTCCATGATCAAGATTCGGACAAAAACGACTGAAAATAGAGGGGATCTGTGTGTACTTAATTTTGATACTCGAAATATATTCGGAATGTAGAAAAATAGAATATAACAAAAATTATAGAGAAAACAACAATACAGATTACATTCATAGGCCAAAAAGTTCCACGACCTACTGTTATGGCGCTGCAATCATTTTCATATAATTTCTAGGGTTTTTAATCGATTACTCGAAATATATTGGGTTTAGAGATAAATGAAAATAACAAAAACTATAGATAATGAAAAAATTAAAATATCATTAATGGAGCAAAAAGTTTCACAACCTACCGTTATGGTGCTGCAATCATTTTTATATAATTTCTAGGGTTTTTAATCGATTACTGAAAGATATTCAGATTATAGAAAAATTAAGATAATCATAGACGAAAAAAATAAATATTTCATTCATAGACCAAAAAGTTCCACACCTTAACGTTATGGCGCTGCAATCATTTTCATATGATTTCTAGGGTTTTTAATCAATTACTCGGATTAGAAAAAAATGAAAATAACAAAAATTATAGAGAATAAAAAAATTAAAATTTCATTAATGGACCAAAAAACTACACGCCCTACCGTTACGGCGCTGCAATCAATTTTATATCATTTCATCAGATAAGCAGTTTCTACAACCTAACCGATAAATCCTCAATGGACTAGTCTTAGGCCACCAAAAATAAATGCAGTAAAATGCTCACTAGCTTGCCATCATAAGGATATTATATAGAATAGACTACTGGAGTCTTCCAACCAGGTGTATTATACACTATAATGTCTCTTACAAATCTTAATAAACAAAAAAAAATCTTAGAGAGGTGATTGAATATTGTAGTTATATCTTTATATATACGTTTAAGATGTTGTTCAGGGATTTGATTGGCCATTTAAATATTCTTAAACGAGATATTGTCTAATTGTATACATTTACATAGTGACAGAAGAAAAAAAATGGGACCATATACAAATTCAATGGCAAGGTCAACCGAAGAAAAAAAAAACCAATTTTTTGTTTTGAGAGCAATTTGGTTTGATGGTTGTAATTCTTTAAATGCATTATTATTACTTATGAGTCGTAAAAATAATATTTGGGAATTTTATACTCGATAAAAAAATCATAAACTGCTTGAAAAAAAAAAAAAAAAAAAAAAAACAAGCATAAACTGTTACAATTTGTTTTATGGCAACAAGTTACAGTTCTTTTTTTCTTAGCTGTACCAAAAAGCCATAAACTTTTTTTTTCTTCGGCCGAGACTGACATAAATGCGTGTTAGTATTTAAAATTAAATCAAACTAAACTAAATGAGAGGTTGTTTGCGCATTGTTGTTGTTATTGCTCCTTTTTACAATTTCAAGCAATAAGAAAGAAAGTATAATTGGCTAGGTCAATTATATTATCGTACCGCTGAAGTATTCTTGGAGCGACTACGTTTTGGTTTGGTTTGTGATCGATGCACATCGACCTATGTTTAAATCTATTGTGCCCTAGGTTTAGGTTTAGGTAGAGGTAGAAAGAAGACTGTAGGGCTATTTGTCCACTTACCACTGAGACCTCAGAGATCTATTGTGGACGCCCGGTTCTAAACTTTTATAGGTCCTCTTTAACCGAGAGAATTAATTTAATGAATATCAACACCCGCGCGAGGATTGTTCTTCCAGCTGTCGTTTGAACACAGGATGTACCCTTCTATGGTAGGTGACGAAGCCTGCTATGGGCCAGGGTCGGACATTCACAGAGTATGTGTTCGGCTGTTTCGTCTACTTTGAGACAAAAACGTCATGAATCGTCTTCTACTGATTTTGTGGCAATAGTATCTCAGATGGCCTGTTGACAGCTCTTTAGCTCTTTGTTGTAAGCGACAAAAGACGAACACGTTTTTCTTCTTCTTGAGTAAGTTACAGTAATTGAACTAAAGTCATTTGGATTCTACTCTTTAAAACTGTATAGATTCCTAAAAAGGCTGATTAGTGTCAATTTGCAATGTTTATGTTTAAGGACCTCTAATGTGAAGCTCGACAGGAGTAGTAGAAAAAAAATATTTTAAGGAATTATAATAAATAAAAGAAATAAAAAATTGTGGGAAAAATATTTATCTACTCGTATATTGTGAAAAATTGACTGATATAGACGTTTCGGTATACAAAATGGTAGTTTTCTCACACATACGAAGGACAGTAACTGCTTTCAATTAGACAAAAACTTTTTGCTTGCCAAGAAAAGTAGATATTTAAACCGGGGGCAGCTATTAGTAATCGCCAAATATTATGCTCTGGTGTAGAACTCTTGTAATGCTCTAGTAAAGCTCTGTTAGTGCTCTGCTAATGTCGTGACAGTACTGCTTACCGGACAGCGCTTGTGTTCGATCTAAAAATATCAATTTTGACATATAACCGAAATATCAACTGGCCACACACATAAATTACGAACTTAGAACCAAAATTACAATACCCACTTTTTAACAGACACTCATCGTGTTATATATGATTTAAAATATTATAATTTGTTTACTGATAGTTTTGTAGCAGACATAAAATTACAATTAATCCAAACAAATTGAAAAGAATTTATATGAACATTTTATGGCAATCCTAGTTACATAATCATAAATTAAACAGCTTCTATTTTAAGTGACGAGCTGTTTTACCAAAGTTGTCAGAAAAACAAAAAAAACATTTTTTATGTAACTAATTGGTATATGTATGTATGTGTGTGTGTATAGGATTTTGTCAAAATGAATGGCTACAGAGTGTTAAAAATATTTTCGATAAAAAAGAAAAACAAAAAATAATAAAAACAACACAAAAATCTATTGCATGAGTCAAGGACGCTCAGTGCCCCCGACAATTTTATATTTACGTTCGCACACAACGATTTAATACAAAAGCTGAGAGAGTTTTTACGCGGACGACAACATATATATGTATGTATGGGTGGGGATCTCTTCTTAAATCGACGTATAGTAGTAATGAATAAAAAAAAAAAAAAAGAAAAAAAAATACTTGGCATCGAATAAAATTGAAATCGTTCCGGCGGACATGTTTTTCAAGTCATGCATGCAAGAAGCAACGAAAGATTTATTCACATATTTTGACGTGTATTAGTTTTTCGTTTTTCATCACATTAAATACCAACAGTTGTATTTTTCGTAGAGTAAGTATAATGGAATAACAAAAAAAAAAAGAAAAAAAGAAAAACCTTTTTCCATCGTTCTCATACCTCCATATCCGTAACATAAAAACAAAAACAAGAGTTGCACATCAGACTTTTTCCATGATGATTTTTTTTTTGTTCAATATTCTTTTGGTCGAGGTATTTGTATATGCAGCATACAATCAGCAATGCAATGCATCAGCACCAGCACCAGCACCAGCAGCAGGTAGACAAAATCTGCAGAAGCACAGGTAGGACACACTAAACCAGTGAAAAAATACCACCATTAGGTATGTATGGATGGATAACATACATGTGGCAATTTACAATGACGATGATGATGATGATGATCAATTTGCTGGTAATATTGCAAAGAGTCACATGAAAAGAATTTCAAAATTTCTACCTCTTACAGATGAGATGATGGTCTTGGTGAATTTTTAAAATTTTTATTTTTCATGTGAAATTTATTTTATCCGGTTTTCGTGATGGTTTTTTTTTTTTTTTTGTAAAAGCCATACAACAAAGATATACAGCTCAGCTCCTTATATATCTGGAGAGCAATTGAGATTGAGATGCATTGTAAAATTGTATTTCGTGTACCGAAAAAGGATCCAGCAGAAAATGATTTTCTGTAAATTTGTCATGAACGTAAAATTTTTAAGCTTCATTTTAAATGTAATTTTTTTTTTTTTTTTTGGTTTATTCTCATCATAGATTGTACTCTCGAAATGGTATGAATGATGCTTTTGACCTAGTTTCAACATCTTTTTGGTGCTTAGTATTCTGTATGGTCTAGTTGATGAGATGGGATATATTAAGAGAAATACATAAAGGAAAGGAAAACTAACCAACGAAAGGAATTAACGATCATGTCCTATTTACCGTTACAAATCCCAAAATAAAAGTACTTCTCCGTTATACAAATTTATATAAATCTACAGGATATATCAAAAAAAATATTTAATTATTTCTATTCAAAAATTGACATCGCATTTGCAAGCAACTTTAGTATACCTACTTCGATCCAAAACATAATACAGTAGAATCTGACAAACTCGAACAGAATAATTCCAACCCTGTTCCGAGTAATCGAGAGTATAGAGTAGAGATGTATTACTTTAAGCAAAAAGATTAGTAAATTTACGCCCATCTATTACTACAAATAAATCAAAAGAATATTTATAATCTCGGTCATTGTAAAACCAAAGAAATTGAATATAATACATATATATATATACAGTAGAATCTCGCAAACTCGAACAGAATAATTCCAACCCTATTCGAGTTTTCGAGAGTATAGAGAATGGATAACTTTAAGCATAAATATGCCAATGCCAATGAACTTGTGTCACTAGTATATTTCTGAGAAAATGTCTTCCATTTTTAATTGAATTTTTATGAAATTTTGGAAAAACCATCAATAATATATATAGATTTGGATTAGAAGTATTCGTCAACTATTTTCCGTAGTATTGTGTCGCTCTTCTTTAATTTTTCGCCATTTTGGTACAGTATTTGGCAATGATAAGATTGTGTTCGACTTATCGAGGTTGCGAGTTTTCGAGCGTTCGACTTTTCGGAATTCTACTGTATTGCGGATATTAGGGTCGATTGAAGTGTCACTTGTGTCGTATATGTAGAAAACCACATGGAAAGGATTTTTTAAATCATGCGAATAAAATTTTTACTTCTGAAAATTGTATACATGCTACGTCTAAATATGGTCAATTGTATTTTATAAAAGAAAATTAATCATGATCTTACAGAAAATAGTAACGCATTACTAAATTACATTTTCTGACGTTCAACTAACTGCCAGTATTTTTGACAATTGTAATGATTTTTTGGACTAACAAATTTTATAATGTAATTTTTTGATGAACTCAAATTTCATTTTTAAGTAAAAAGGATTAGAAAAGGATTTTGTTGGTAAATTAAAAGTGATTGAATAAATGAGCGAAATTCAAATTAATTAATTTGAATTTTCTTGTGTGGAAAATGTTACGAAATAAAATATTTCCTATATTTAAAACAGATTGTATAGAGATAATCTCATTTTTCATCTCTGAAAACGATTTCTAACTATAAAAATAAAATTTCAAATAGATTCGATGTGAATTTAATCCGTCCTTTTCGCCTTTTTCTTTAATTACAATTCTTTTGTACTAGGCAGTGTCGTTAATTAAATAAATTATATTGCGCTGGCAATTAAAAGGGATATACATAAATTATGGCTTTGAATGTATTTCCTTTGAGAATATAGATACGTCATTAAATAAATTTAATTTCAATTAGAATGAGAAAGAGACGAACAAGAAAAAAAATGCTCTTGAATGACTTAATATGCATTCGACGGAACATGGAACAGTGAACTGTCTAGAAGTAATATTATTACTTAACGAAGAAAAAGAACATTTTCACAGTTTCGCACCGAAAATTCACTTAATGGATTTTAAAAATTTGTTTGAATGTTTGACAATTTACGTGACATCTATTATTAGCCGAAAATCAGTTTTGACTGAGAAACATTCGTCTATTATAAAGAAACCAACCATTAATTATTATTTGGCTATGAGTTAAATGTTATAAGAATAAGTATAAGTAACCTAAAATTGTTTGTGGCCATTAAGTAATGTTCGACACATAAATCATATTTACAGAGTGTTCCATATCGTACACATCCACCAGAAATGTATACAATACATATATGTAATATATCTATTATTATACACGCAACATTTTTGACTTATAGAGGTCAGCATATGTCACAAAAATATTAAATATGATTTATAATTACAGTGAAACATGAATTAAATGAACAAATTTTCATTTCAATTACATATTTTCATACAATTTCTATATTTAGGTACGGACGTTTTGTAATGATCAAAAATACAAAATATATTTTTCAATTTCCACTCACTACATTGTCAACCATGAAAAAGAAAATCGGTACATGTTGAAACAGAACCTTGCATTTGTCAGGAAAAAAAAAAACAAAAACAAAAAATTGACAAATAACTAACAAGAATTTATTGCGTCCCACATAAATTATACTCGACAATATTCTAATATTAAAATTTATATTTAGAATTGAAAAGGAATTTTCATCGAAAATAAAATATTGTAAAGTAACTTATTTAAAAAAAAAAAAAAAAATATTTCCATGAAATAACTTAGCCATGGTTTAACTTATTTAAAAACTCCACAAGAAAAAGTGCTGAATTAAAGAAGAAAAAAATTTTTAGTTTTCTGAGCCAAAATTTTATGAAACCAGTAAGGAAGAAATATTTGGTTACGCCGATTATCATATACCCGTATGAGTGCGATGTACTTATTTATTGTCTCGACGATTTTTATTTGTTTTTTGTTTCTTTTTTGTACAACAAATATATTGAATACAAATAATTAATTTATAGCAGC
The DNA here is from genome assembly GCA_026745375.1 of Platyura marginata. Lineage (NCBI taxonomy): Eukaryota > Metazoa > Arthropoda > Insecta > Diptera > Keroplatidae > Platyura > Platyura marginata. Next base: position 19,680 of record JANSTT010004616.1, read on the forward strand.
GCCATAACGGTGGGGTGTGGAATTTGGTGTATTAATAAAATATCTTAATTTTTATTTTATTCTCTATAATTTTTGTTATCTTCATTATTCTCTAATTCGAATATATTTCGAGTAAATGATAAAAAACCTAAAAAATTATATAAAATTGATTGGAGCGTCATAACGGTAGGTTGTGGAACTTTTTGTTCTGTGAATTAAATCTTTATTGTTTTATTCTCTATAATTTTTGTTATATTCATTTTTCTATAATCTGAATTATTTCTCGAGTAAATGATGAAAAATCCTAAAAATTATATAAAATTGATTGGAGCGTCATAACGGTAGATTGTGGAACTTTTTTTGTCTATGAATTAAATCTTTATTGTTTTATTCTCTATAATTTTTGTTATGATAATTTTTATATAATCCGAATATATCTCGAATAAATGAATAGTTTATATTAGATACCCCACCCTCCCCTATACTTTGTACAATTTTATTAGTTCGATTTTACTTTGTACGATTTTATTTGTATACGTTAAACGATATTTATGTTTAAAAACAATAAACCACATGAATATACTAATTGTCATGGCACAGTGCTGCCAACTGTAAATTCGAAAATTACCATAAATTATATAGATAGATGAAAAGGGAACCTTGTGATTGATAACATTATTTTCGAATAATGTATTATTTTTACACAAACTTTCATAAAATATATTTAATACCGCACCTCCCAGTGAAATTCTCGCGCCCCTTACTTTAAGAACCAGTGCATTAGTAGATAAGGGGCCCTAACATGAATTACGTAATGAAAGTGAAAACGTCAACTATAAATTGTATAGAAAATTAGATTTTTTATTTATTTTTTATTACAATTGTTCAAAAAAACAAATAAATGGTACAATAATATGAATACATAATTCGTTTTCGAAACACCCTATATGTAGTAGTACGTAGATATCAAGTAATGGATTTTTTTTTTAAAAGCTATTTATATCTATTTTTATATCTATACTTATACTTATTATATCCACACGCCAAAGATGCCACATATAGAGTTATTGTAAAAAAAAAGTTTTAAATTTATCGATAATATAAGTAAAGACCTTAGAATAATTTTTGTTAATAACAATAATGAACTATGAACTTTGCGGTAGCTTTGAAATATGGATATATCTTAAATTAAATTGAAAAAAAAAAATTATATTAAGCATAATATACCTAAGAGCGCCTTTCTACATCATTAGATTTGGTAATTATTAAGATTGCTACTATAATACCAATTGGCGATCAAAAATTTTTTTAATGCTTTAATTGAAGAGAAATAAATTTTGTCTGATTATGTATACCTACCTATACATAGGTAAATATGGTAAATGACTTGTCTATGTGCCTACCATACATGTACATAATGTACTTACATCAGAAAAATTGGTTTCGTTACGAGTTTTTACGGATTGAAGTTTTTTTTTTTTTTTCTTTCTTGGAATTCTTCAAATTATTCACATAGAAAAATATCCTTCAATGAACATTCTGATATATTTCAACAATATGCGATGTGTATAAAGTTTTTTTTTTTATCTGTTTATATACCTACATACCATTGGCGGGCATAAAAAATGTTCTAGTCGTTCACAGAACACCCCGGAAAAAATTGTCTTTAAATTTAACCCTAAAGCGCAAAACAGAGGACCGTTTCCGCTGAGCAAAAAAAAATCTGCAACTTTTAAACGAAAAACTTTTTTAACCAAAGTTTTTTTACTATTTTTAAGTTTTTTAAGTTTTATAAAAAGAAGATAAAAAAATTTCACTCTTGCGTTCGTTCATAAAAAATTTTGCGCTTAAGGGTTAAAAAAAAAATACCAAAATTAATTCCTGTTGCACAATAAAAAGTTTCTATAGGTTCTACGCAATCCGAGAACCATCTGTCTATATCGTTGGTATACAAAACTGTACAAAAACATACAAAATCCACGATATTCTACTCTCCTCGCAGTTCTCTTCTTTGTTCTCCTTTGTGACAGAACCACATTATGTAATGAATCAAAAAATTAGGAACGTGGCTAAGAAATATTAATTAAAATATAAAATATGCGTTATGGTTCTATTTTAAAGTAGAACATTTTACCAAAAAAAAAAAAATTACAAACTGCCTTTTTATAACAGAGCCGATATGGACCGATGAAATTTTTTGTATGTTTGTCATGTTAAATATTATATTTTGAAAACCGGAACCAAAACCGAGCTAAATTACAAGTAAATTAGGATTTTACTTTTTTGTTGACCATCTGAAGTAATGTTTTAAGGCAAACTTTGAAAGTGAATCATTTTTATTATACTTACATACATCATTTCAGAATACCCAAAGAAAGGAGCCTATGCACGCCAATGCTATATTATACATAAATGTATTTATTTAACGCTAGAGTTAGGTTGTAACAGATTTGGTTGCTATTTTCTCAGGAGGTAGATTTTTTCATCCTATTTAAATTTGTAAGTTTGTGTTCTTAAGGTTGGTTTTTTTTTTTTTGAATCATCAAAAAATTCGCTTGAATGATTGAAAAAGTTGCAAGGATTAAGTTTCAAATAGAAACATTTAATAGGTTTGAAAGATTTAAATCAATCACTTTAATTGTTTAATTACTAATAAAATTAATTAAGTAATTAGAGATATTCTTTTTGTAGAAATAATAATTCCTATTTTGCATATAATTCAATCATTTGTTATATAAATAATGAATTTAAAGCATGAGAAAATCTCTTTGAACTATGAATATTTGTTATAATAATCATAATTATAATATTCCAACTTGAAATATGTTTTGTTTTTTTTTTTCCTAAACAAAGACAAACATTTGCTTTTATTACATTGTAATTTACATAATTACCTAAACTAGTTTTTTTTTTCTCCTAGCATATTGTCTGTACATATAATATACTCTCGTGTCTTTTCGCGCAATTAAATAAAGAACTCTTCCACAAATAGTTAAACAAAATAATTATTCAACTTCCGCTAAAATAAAAAAAAAAAAAAAAAAAAAAAAATTAAATAATAATAACAACAACAAAAACAACAATGTAATATGTACAATTGTACATATGCGAGTACATAGATAGTACGCTGAAATCAAAATAGGTAACTGATAGTTATTCTAATTGAGGGATTGTTCTTGTTTGATGGTAATTAAATATTGGAATCCATAGATATGTAGATTTGTATCTACAAAATAGAATATTATTTCATTATACATTAGTATTAGCATTAGCGGAGTTCGAGTTGTTCAGTTCAATTTTAGATTGAAACATATTTGCCGAATTTCCATTCAAATATGAGTGCCAAACAATTTCGAAAAAATTATTTAACAAAAAATAAAAAAACTTCCAATTTTTGAAAATAAGATATTTTATAACTGAAAAGTGTGAAAATGGAAGGGGGAGTCCCTTCTATCAATTCATCTGGCAGAGAAAATACTACGAATTGGGGCCCGGATAAATTCATATTTTTTTTCTTTACTTGATATTGTGAACTTTCGAGTATTTTCAATTTTTTTTTTTTTTGGTAAATTCGATTCAAAAGAAATTTTCTTATTGTTTTCTCATTTTTCTTTATAAATAACTATTTTTAAATTTATTTTGCCTACCTAAACTGAAAATGATATTTTTTTTCAAATTTGAAAATGAAAACCACTGAAATTTTTCCTTCTACCTAATATACTAGATAACTATGTAGATATAGAAAATCCTAGCTTTTTGGCTATTTTAAAGACTATTTATTTTTCATTTTTAGTTTTTTTTTATGTACTATTTTTCAGGGCCCCACAGAGAATATAAAAATGTTGCAAAAGAATAAGAATGAGTGGGGAAGCCGAGGTAATGTCGAAGATGAGAACGCCACCGCCAAATTTTCTTAGACAAACAGGACCTAGCGAATCTAACCTGTGTTAACATTTCAACTATTTAGAAACGTAGAGGAAATTGGTAAAGAATACCTCGAGAAAATATTACCAAATCACTTTTCATTCTAAAAAATAAACTCCTCAGGTAAAACTCTCACAAATGAACAAAAAAAAATTATTTTTACATTTTCCAAAAATCTAGGTTTTACTGTATTTAACTTTTTAGAATTATACTTTTTTATTTCTTTAAAATTCTAAATTTGTAATTATATTCCTAATAAAAACCACCTATAAGATGACACCTGTGCACTTGCGCATTTATAGTTAATTTTGGATTTTTGTATAAAATTCAGTAAATCAATTAGGAAATTCTTCCGAAATTTTATTTTATTTTATTTGAATGATTGTCCTAGCAAAAGAATATTTTGTAAGGATGTCAGCATCAGTGCTCTTCGTTTGGTTATTTGACAAAAGGCCCTAACATCAATTTTTTTAAAAATCGTTTTTTTATGAAATCTGGTCATTTGGAATATTTTACACTATCTGGCAACACTATTTTACTAAATTTCAATGAAATACTGTGTACAAATATTTTATTATTTCTGTCTCCTGAAAAATAAAAAAAATAAGAGTTAGGACCTTTTGTTAAATAACCATCGACTTGTTTCCACAATTTCCAGTTTTTGTTGGTTATTAATCATTTGACTTGTTTATTGGAAACTTAATGAATGAATCTTCAAAATCTTAAGCTCAAAAAAACGAGATAAAAAAATGAATTTTTAAATTTACAGTTCACATAATCGAAGTTATGCTGTGCAAGAAAAACATCAAAATAAATTGAAGAAGATGATTTATAAGACAAAAAAAAAATAAATAAATAAAACTTGGTGTACCACACAATATTTCCACTTCTACCATACTCGCATAGTGAATACTCCTACTCTTTGAAGCCTACGCAATTTTATTTTCCTGACTTTTTTATTTTTTTTTTTTTTTTTGCAGTTTACAATCAATATAGAATTGCCAGACTAACTATACGTATAAAGTCTATGTATAAGGCTGCCACAGATCTAGAACCATTATAATGCAATATTTCTTCTACATATAGTCAAAGTTAGCTTAGGCTATCCATCTTTTCGGTATATAGTAGTTACTACACAAAAGTTAAATGAAAATTTTTTTATCGTGGTATGGATGATGGAATTTTTTTTTTTATTTATTTATTTATATAAAACATGATTTTTCAACTCAAGGCCATCGAACAGTGAGTCTATTTATTAACATAAGAAGATTATGACTTGCACTTGCCCCACAATATGCTTAAATGTAAAACGTTTTTCGTTATACAATCTATACAAGAGAGACTTCATTGTGTTGTTGTCTATCTCACTTAATTAAAGTTTCAACAATTTTATAATATAATTAATTGCAGCTGGGTTGGCTGAAACTTTAATTTTAAATTATAAGGAATAGTTGTTGTTGTTGTTGTTGTTTTTTTTCTCCTGCATACATATATGTAATATGTAAATGCAATTTATGTTACTAATTTTATAGTGGATATATGGATGAGTATATAAGCGATGGAATGCAATAATTATAAATTAAAATTTTATTAGATAAATCATAATAAATAGTTACAACAAAGTACGAGTATCTACATACTTTTAATAAATTCAACCATCACTAATTGTTGGTTCTTAATATGTTTAACCTGATATTACACATTCAAATTAATTATTCTAAATCAACAGAAAATGTTGCATATTATTGTTAATATATGATGGCATTGTCACAAAGTAATAATATAATTAATGTTAATTTTATTGAAAATTATAAATATCCTCTCACGTCTGACACCATAACATAACCACCATTAAATTATCCGAAAATAAAATTAACCGAAATGATGACAATTTTAACATTGTTGAATAAAATTGCTAGGCTTTACAGGATTGGTGACCTCATCAGGCGGATAAAATTGCCCGATTGAAATAAAACTTGACAGGGAATTAGTATTCATCTAGTAAGTAGTATCTAATACTAGTAGTTCAATATTATATCTATTACATTCAGTTTCGGTGATATAGATGTCTGGCTGAGGTTGCCTTCGATAGCAATCATTTTTAATCAGGGATCAAGTAGTCGTCTAGTAATATCTAGTAGTAAAATATTAAATCTAGTAGTTTCCTAGTTTCTCAGATATAGTCCTTGTAATTATAATTATCTATCTATATTATTATTATTAATATCAAATTACTAGATGTAATATTTTACTACTAGATACTACTAGAAGACTACATCATCCCTGCATAAAAATGGTTGCGATCGGAAATGGTATCCGGCTGATAGAAGATCACCTCAGCCGGACATCTATGTCTTCGAAACTGAGCAACTACTAGATGTAATATTGAACTACTACAAATTCCCTTCCATCCCAATGTTAATTTCGATCGGGCAATTTTGTCCGACTGAAGGTGATCAAGCCGCCTTTACGGTCAATTTCTGTAGATTCCTTTTATAAACCACCAGAGATGGCCGAGATAAAGAAAGCATGCTAAAAAAATCGGTTGCACAGTCAATTGACGATATTTATCGATTTCATATTTTGTGTTAATCCTAGGATGCATATGTTGGGTATTTTGGTACCCCAGACAAACTTGTTTATATATTTCTTTATTTTATTTAAAATCAGAGAAAAAGAAATAATCATGGGGTCTTGTAATACCCCACATATGCATTTGAGCAAGAAAAAAGTCTTACCTCCTAGGGTTAAGAACATTTTTAAATTATTTTTATGATTGCTACAATTGTTTCTTTTTTGTATCTGGTTATCAGACACATCATATGTATATTACAAATTTGTCAAAATACCATTTAAAAGAAATTAGTTTTTTGAAAAGAAAATTGTTGAGAAAACTTTTTTCAATTTCAATGTCAGACAAAAAAATCGAAAAGAAAAAACGTTCCATAAAACGTAATTTATTAATTTTGTTAAAGATTTTGAAAAGTACATCTCTGAAAAATGAGACATTCGTATTTGGAAAATCTATCCACATTCAATTAGCAAAGTTTGAAACCATAAATTCAGCTTCATCGACCAATTGTTGAAAAAAAAAAAAAATTATAAATAAACATCTACTTCAAAATTAAATTAATTATTTCTGTTAATTTTTTTTTTTATTTCAAACCCAATGTAAAGAAAATTCTATGAAAATTATATCCCCAAAAATAACATCAAATTTAATTAAACATAAATTCTAATTGTGGTTCTTCGCACAAAATAATTGAAATCCATACAAGTTCTATGAACTTCTTTGAAAGTTTATCAACTTCGTCGCACCGTTTCTGCTCTTCTAAAAGGTCGGTAAATTTAATTATGTATGTTACTCAACCACAAAAGGTTACTAACCACCAAAAATGTTCGAATTGGAATTTCTACCGTAATCAGCCAAAGTATTGTATAACATATAGAGATATATAGAATGAAAACTATACACAATGACACTTTTATGTCCGTACACCTACACCTACACCTATACTTATGTAGAATTTATTGTTTTCCTTCTTTCCTATTTCTTTTTTTTTTGTTTTTTTTTGGGGAAAATAGTTTGAAATGTACGCGTGCACAACCTTTTTTTAAAATTGCAATAATGCATTTTAACCTTGATAATAATTGAAGGCTTGTAAACGTGCAGCAGACCAATTACCCTTTGGCCACAACCACAGATTCTGATTGGACAAGGCATCTGTGTGGTTTTACGGTTTTTTTTTAAATAAAATAAAATTACAGAGATTACATCATAAATGTTTTTTAATGTATAGGATAGGGGATGATATGCTATACTTAGCAGCAGCCAGATATTGCAAATATATTGTCCGCGGGCTACATAATATTTTATTTTTTTTTTTGGTTGACTCTCCATAAAAATTACCTAATTCCAAAATATCGAATTTATTTAATTATTTTTATGTTAATGACATTAGGAGGCGTTCAACGTCAATGCCAATGTCATGTCAAAAAATGTGACACACAACTAAACTGACATCAGTCTATTTTCATACAATCCATCATAAACACCATCACTCATAATATAGATAGAGAGAGATGATGACGTTCAATAAAGAACCACAAATTTAATTAATTATTTATTATTAACCATAAAGTTTACATTACCGACAACACAGTATTTATTGTGCATTGAAAATGTTGAACCATCTGAGATAAACAAATATTGTGTTCCAAGTTCATTTTGTTTATATTAAATTATATTAAAAACGAAAAATTTTTTGGTTAACGAACTTTTGTTTGACATATCGACAAACACCATCCATATGCATAATAAGTATATAGATGTATATGTTTAGGTTTGTTTGTGTAGTAAATATTATCACCAACCAACCAGCCAACCAGCCAACCAACCATAAGTTGCTTATCGATTAATGCATTGACATTGACATGTTTTGAATTTGATATGTTGGTGTGCGTGTAATTTAAATATAATTATTTGGTATTATGTGTGTGTATGAGAAGTGAATGATTTTTTTTTCTGTTGTTGTTGTTGGCTTGAATGCGCGTCTGAAATTTTTGTTTAGATTTTGTTGATTGATAACAGGGTTGGTTGTACTTTTTTTCGTCATATCGAAATAAATATATGAAAATGATAAGACATTCGAGATTATTTATTGTTTCGTATATTTATAGAGGCTTTAGATGGCCAGACAGTGTCATATTTGACATTTAATAATAAAAAAAAATGGGGTAATAAAAAAATTTAAAAAAAAAATGTTTTAATTGAACAATAAAAATATAATTTATCTACTAATACCTACGTACGTATGTATATTTGCAATGGATGAAAATCTAATGAGCGTGTTTCACTTTTTATCGTTTTAAGTCAAGTTCAAAGTTACGCATCGACTAGCTCAAGTGGATAAGAGTCACGGACCGTGAACTTGTTATTTTATTAACTTTTTTTTTTTTTTTTATTTTATAATGAATCACCGTGATTAATCTATGAAATAGAATTTTACATTAGAAGAGATAAAAATATTTTCTGAAATATTGAAAGTCATTTTTAACGATTAACACTGGGTTCTACATGCGCTAATAGCACTGTCATGAAACATATACAATGCATATACGTTTTATTTTTGATATTAGCTTATAATGAGTTGATCTCTTAAAAATTGTTGATTTTGATTAAAGTATAATAACCGAATATGTTATAAAATGTGAGAACAATAAAAACGTTTGGCATATTAAAGCGCGAAAATTAAATATAAATTAGTTTTTTTGTTTTTTGTTTTTTTTTGTTGTTGCAAGTAGGTATGTATAAGTTAGACACACTTATTTCTAGTTAAATTCGCCAATGTTCTATGGTTGTTGTTTTTTTTTCATCATTTGGATGGAATTTCCTCAATAGGAAACAATTCATTTAGGAAATATTTCTACGCAACAAAATTCTAATAAACTGAAATAGAAAATACCGATTGATAAAATCTGTTGTTAGTACCATATATTTTCTGATGTTTATTGGGGTTTGACAAATTTGATTGGCACTTCAAAGCACACAAAATGCGCCAATAAACTCAATCAATCGACATTTTTACCTTTACTTTATCATAGCAGACCCCATAGCCATTACGCATTGATACATACCTGAAACAATAAGAGAACATTCCATTAATATCATGCATAAGAAGAAAGTTATTATTTATTTGTAAGAATTTTTTTTTTTTTTTGGTTTTCTCTCAATAATAATCAACGATTCTTTGATTCTATTTACAAAAAAACGATTGCACAACCTTGAATTTGATCTTTCTAACATTAACCCAACCATAAAAAAAACAAAATTTTGTTCCTCGTGCTTTTTGCATCCGCCTGATTTAATTGAAATTTCAAGTCATGCTTTTCGACTTGATAGCAGCAGCAACAACAACAACAACAACAACACCAAAAAAAAGTAACTTTTTTTTTTTAAACATATGCTAATTTTCCGTCCCAAAAATATTCTGACATGAATTTTGAATGAGTTGCAATAATTATTATGGATCTGAAGAAGAGTTTTTTTTTGATTATTTAAATTCATGAAATGGCGTCTTAAAAATTTTTAGTTTCGTTCGGAAAATATTTATTTTTTTTTTTTTTATAAATACATAAATGGTCTGAGTTAACCAAAAAATAATAATAACTAAAATGTAATTGGCTACACTTAAAGTGGAGATAGAAAATTCTTCGGCAATCGTTATTATAAAATAATTTGTTACAGAAAAACGTTAATAATCGCGGAATCGAAAAAACTTGTGCAGGAATGTTAAGACATTTCTTTTTAAATATAATTTAAAAATTAAAAAAAAAAAACCATATAAATAAAAATAATTCCTAAGTATTAATATAAAATTTAAAAAAAAACTAAGTCTGTCATAAGGCTTATGGAAAAACTCATGGCTATGACCATAACTTTCAGGGTTGGATTGATTTAAATCAACTGATTTAAATCATTGATTTAAATCATGATTTAAATCAAATGATTTTTTTAA
>JANSTT010004627.1:0-30061 GCA_026745375.1 Platyura marginata
GCAATAATGCAAGAAAAGAACATGAATCACTATTCATGTTATAACATGATAAGACATGCAATTTTTCTTTGCGTTTAACTGATTTAAATTGGTGGGACAGTTATTATGGGACACCCTGTATACAATGGTGTTCATAAAAAAACAGTTTTGCATACTTTGTATGGAAAAGTCAAAAATTAAGAATTTCTCCTAATTGATATAGACTACATAGCTAGAATCGACAAATGCAGTTCTTTTTTAGTTTTTATTGTCAATATTTTTTATACATATATAAATTAAAACAAAAATAATACAAATATATGTTAACAAAATAATTTTTTCATAAAATTAATTATATAATTTATGATTTCGTATTATTTTACGTTCAAATAAATAATAATTAGTGTAAAAAAAACTTACCAAATTATAAATTCTGTGAAAAAAAAATTAAAACTTTCACAATTGTTTCCAATACTCTGGACTCATTTCGACTCGGTTTTGTTATCATAATATTAATACCAATTTCTCGATCAACCGAGAAGTCGCAACCCGTTCTCGCAACCGAGAAAGAACATTGATTGATTAAACCTATATTACTTTAAAATACGAGTTTGTATTTATAATGTCAATTACATTTTTCAACAGCTATTGGAATATTGGATAGATGGCCCAAATGTTTACAGTTGTACAACAATATTGAGATTGAACGCAATATTGGAACATTATTGTTCCATTACAAATCTCATTCATCCTGAAAATTTCACCTATATTGCTATGTCGTACAAATTACTCAAGCCAAACGAATTCATTGAAACATTTGCATTGAATGTAGGGTGGAATATTTTAGGGGCACATAAAAAGTACAAAAATTTCAAATTTAAAAAAAAAAAACATTTATTGATGTGTCTGACGTTATAAAATCAAAAGCTACCATACCTCATGGATGGATGTTTAGTATATTTTGCATATATTTTAAAGTGTAAAAAGAAAACTTTTCTTTCTATATACATATAGTACATATGTGTGTAGATATAATGGTACTTCAAAATGCTTGTACTGAATTTATATTTTGATTTTTCAGTTCACAGAGTCTAAAACTAATTCTCTTTTAAATAGCGCAAAAACCTTTTATTCAAGTTTTATATATAAATTTTGTTCTCTACACAGCACAGCATCTATATGAAAGCATTTATATAAAAACATATATATGTACATATGTATGTATATGTGCCAAACTAAACATAAAAGTTCCCTTTTCCCTAAAATCCAGAGATTTACTTAGAAAATAATGGTAGAAATACATTCGGTAGGAGGGACACAGATAAATCAATTTGAAAATAACTTCAAGCATATATGAATTTAAACAAACTTTTTCTACACTTCTTGGTATTTTGTTTTCCCCACACTCTTTTTCTGTATATCTATGTATCTTCAAGTACAGAAAATGACTTATTTTATACCTGGCTCGGTAAAAAAATAGCTTCACACGACAAAAATAAAAATCTTTGATCCAGCTTTTGGAGGTGTAGAAAGTAATTGAAACAAAGTGTTATTTGTCATACAATTTAATTTCAAATTTATTCTTTTTATAGGTTTATCTGTATCTATTTTGAGCATCAAGTAAATTTGTGTGAACAAGACATAAGCAATTAATTTGCTTGAAAGGCACGAAGTGCTCGTAACTTATTTTAACTTTGAACTGAATATACTTGGATGATTTTAATAATATGTACAATTACAATGCAAATCGAAAATTCTGGGCAGGGTACCTACATCTGCCTACTATTTACAGTCAAAAGAATACATCCATATACACCTAATTCTGTTTTTACGCAATAGATACGTTCCTCAAAAACTCGTGTAAAAAAAAATTCGCGTAAAAAAAGATACCATGTCTATAAATACGGAATTGGTGCCAGACCTGAAAAATAATTTAAGTCCATCGTTTTTAAGCAAGCTTTTTTTATACTTCTTATTTTATTAAATTATTCTTAAACGTACATAGCCAACATTTTTAATCAAAAAGGAAAAAATTACCATTAATTCAACAACAAAAATGATGTAACTGGTAACATGTGAACTGCACTAACCCAACTTTAAAGTTTAAAGTTGGCATATTCGTATTATTTTTCTCACTATGTTTTTACTCTTATTAAAATTGAATTCAAATTCAATTTGCTTAGACCGCGTTAAATCAAATCAAATCGCGTTAAAAAAAATAAAAATGATTTTTTTTAATCGCATTAAACCAAATTCACGTAAAAACGGAATTAGGTGTATACAGAAAAAAACAATCTCTATCATTAAGTTTAGTGTGGAGCGAGGATTTGCAAAATTAATCGTAAAGTAAAAATAATTTTTACTTTTCACGTACATATCATTAACGGCCAATTTATTCTCCAAATTCTAGCACTAGTTAGAACATTAGAACTCGAGCTAGCACTCGGTCTAGTACTCTGCCATTTATTCACATTCACCATTTATTCTAGCACTGGGGTTAAAGTACATGCCGAGTGCTACGTACCAAACACGGCGTTTCGAACTGGCACTCCGTTTCGAGTGCTAGAACGGCGTTCGACATACGTTTGATTGCGTTACGTGTTTTTATTTGAAAAACACTTGGTTTTTATTTGTTTAGTTTTTTTGATTTTTCGCAGAAATCAAAATTTATATGTCAAGTTTGCGTAGAACTTTTATTAGAGTCAAGTCAAGTCAAAAGGCATTTATTGCAACTTCAATTTTAAATGACAGTTTTTACACGACTTATATATAATACAAAAATACTTAACGCCTATACGCTTTTTTGTACGAAAGTGACATGTTTTCTTATCCTCTATGTAGTAGGCTAATTTTTTATTTTAAATACATATTAAATATGTAAATTTGTACTTTAGTTCAAATAATAATAATAATAATTTGAATAAAAATGACACGTAAACGTCAAGCCAACGATGGTGAAGAAGATGGTGGTGTCCGTTTTGAACGGTGTTTCAAAATGTGTGTGTGTGTGTATGAGACTTTATTGCTGTACATCACAATGATAGTCAAAATAGTAATTAAGAAGCGAGCGAATTCGTAAAATTTAGCAGCTGAAGTCTCGCTTTCTTGTTGTATCGTTGGCATATAAAATTGGTAAATGAATGAAATTGAGTAAAAACTGTGCGTTTCATTCTTAGCACCCCAAAATCTTAGTTCCAGGAAAAACAGAGCGATAACAAACACTAGTTCTAAAATCGGAGTTGATTAAATTCATCGGAGTGCTAACTCTAGTTCTAGCTTAAGAGTTATCGAATCATAGTGCTAGAACTTGGTAAATAATTCGGCTGTAAGAATTGGAATTTAAAAAAAAAAAAAGAAATTTATATTTTAAATCTATGAAAATTGTAATAAAATCCAATTTTCTCGAATGAAAAATCGACTAACATATTAGAATTATCCTTTGCCAATTCTAATCGATTCCTGATAAGTACACTCAACAATTGTGCCATGATTGTATTTCGGTTCATTATTTTTTTGTAAATTTTCTCTTTCTTTTTTTTATGTACTTATGTATTTTAAATGGAAACAATTTTTTTTTTGTATGCCTAAGTATATAATTTACATATACATTGGTATTCTGCGGTTTAACATTCAATGAAAAGGAAAAAAGATCGCCCACCAATGTCTATTCTATCATATATGGGGATGTTAAATATAAGAAAAGAAAATACTTAGGACTAAAGGGGCAATTTGTTTAAATTCCAATTCTAATATATGTGGAAATGAACGTAGTTTGACAAGCTTTCTTTTCCAACCCCAAAGTTGCTATACTTTTCTGTATGTTCTTCCATATATGTATATGTATATAGCTTTTTTATAACTTTCCTTAATAAACTGCTATCAGTCAGCTGAATCATAAAGCTTGGTAAATAGGGTTACTCCATAATAATGCAATCAAGAAAGAGTATAATATATGAGTTTAAGCTGATTTCATTTAAATTAACTCCATGTTATATTAAATATGATTTTTGGTAATTAAGTAATTTTGTTGGTTTTATTATGTTTTTCTTGACATCATTTTGCATATTTATTGAACTTTTTTTCATTTTCTTCCATCAAAATAATGAAAGTTTTTTTTTGAAAATAGTCTCATGATGATAGGATCAATAATTCCCACTGTTAATAGATTAACATTTATGGAGTACCCTAAGAATAACTTTGAATTATATGATGGTGCATACATTTTTCCACCCTATTGATATTGTGCAATGCCTCTTTGCCCATCCCTGGTTAAGGGCATTAGATACATGTTCGTTAAGGAGACATACATTTTGAACCTGAAAGAGTTAACCAAAAAAATTTAAATTCAACTAAATTTGTTCAGGGAGACATTCTTTAAAGGCACCGTTTGGACCTTAAAAGGTTTAACTCTTTCTAAAAATAATGTACAAGATCCACTACCGTTAAATAACTAATTAGATAATAAGTTGGTAAATTACTTGTTAAAATCAAAGATTGAGTGAAACAAAATGTGAAAGAAAATATGTTTAGAGCAAAGTAAATAAATATAATAAATATAACAAAGTAAATAAATTTAATTGAGGAGATAGCAAAAGATAATTAGCTACATATAAATTAATTAAATGGAGGAGTTCAATTTCAGATTCAATTGAAAAAGTAATGTGCAATGTAATATGCTCTTATTTGTCGCCGATACGATAACATATGTTGTACATTTTCAGTCAATATTTCAACATAATATAAATTTCTTCAAACCAAATCTCCAATCCAATTCTATATATGTTGTGAAACTTCTGTTTCTTTCAAAACTGCCCATAATTCAAATGAAACTGCCAATCTTCCTCCTATTTAAAGTCGAATCTGAATCAATTGTTTTTAATGCTCGATTTTTGGCACTTTAACCTACTCCCTTTTTTTTATGCAATAATTCAATAGAAATATACGTTTTATATCTATTTTTTCTTCTAACCGGTAAAGAAGGATTAACTGTTTGTAATTTTTTCCGTAATCCAAATATTTTACGAGTAAATTATTAAAAACTCTAAAAGTTACATAAAATGGTTTAAAGCGCCACAGTATATTTCGATTAAATGATAAAAATTAGGTTCATATTCATACTGTACCACAGCCTCCTCTATATTGTGTCTTATTTGCTCTAAAAACAATAGAGATCTTACTCTAGGACTACAAGATAAACTGTCAAAATTTCAGCTTTCTAGCTTTACCCATTTACCCGGAATCTTGATCACGGCCATGCATATTTTGAATTAGAATTTCACAAGAAAGACGATGACTTTTAAATTTTTTTCTACGATTATTATTTCTACGAGTATAAAAAACTCCGTACGAGTGTTATAACTCCCTTTTATTTACATCAGACGGGTATAAAAATACTTAAGAAAGTAACTAAACCAGTAAAGAAGGAAAAATTGGCTACGCCGATTATAATATACCCGTACGCGTACTTGTTTATTATTTACAACTTTGTCCGTGTCTATTTTGTCTGTACAATTGGGTAAATTGAATACAAATGATTATAAACCCTATAAATGACATAAAATTGATTGCAGCGCCATAATGGTATTTCGTGGAGCTTTTTAGTCTATGAATGAAATCTTCATTTTTTTATTCTCTATTATTTTTGTCATAATAATTTTCTCCGTAATCTAAATACTCTTCGAGAAATGATTAAAAACCCCATAAATTCAAAAAAATTGATTGCAGCGCCATAACGCTAGGTCGTAAAACTTTTTGGTCTATGAAAGAAATATTTATTTTTGAATTCTCTATAATTGTTGTCATATTCATTTTTTTCTACTTTTCGACTACCTTTCGAGTAAATCAATGGTTTATATCAAAATTAGGTGAACACTGTACCACAGCCTCTCCTATTTTTTGTCCGATTTGCTTCAAAAACAATAGAGATCTTACTCTAGGACAACATAATAAACTGTCAAAATTTCAGCTTTCTAGCTTCAGCCGTTTGGCCGGAATCTTGATCACGGACAGACGGACGGACGGACATGCACATTTCGACTTAGAATTTCACGAGAAAGATAATGGTGTAGAAATGTTTTTTCTACAATGAGTATTAAGGGGCGTTACGAACTCCGTACCAAAGTTATAATACCCTGGATTAACATCATACGGGTATAATAAACCTATTTTACAAAAAAACTAATTAATTGTAAATCACAACACTCATTTACTAAAATTAAAACATGATGTATGTACGTAATAACACCTTTATACATACTAATGCATGATGAAATATTTTTATATTTAGAATTTCTGCTAAATAGTTTATTTTTCATAATACTTAACTCTTTCATTTAAGCAAATCAAAATGCCTACCGCAAAAATCATAATAACCAAATTTATGATCTGGAATCTGGCGATAAGATGATTTTAAAATTCATCAGATCTATTAACTGAATATTTATATTTCACTGGAAAAATGTATCACGAAATTCTATTTCTATATTTTTTAAATCACCATTTTAAAAATTAAAAATTGAGAAAAATCCAAATTTAACACCCCAGCCACACAATTTCTAGAAATAACTCAATTATCGCTCCACTTCTGTTTTCGCGCGTATATTTATATCTTATATTGTTCCACCATTAAACCGGGATTATTTAAATGTCAAAGCTGGCCCGAAAATGAATTTATTATTGCATTAACTTCACTTCAACAAACAGCAACAGTCAAAAAAAGATAAAAATCTAAAAAAAAAAAATTAAAACAAAAGATCCCGTTCCCAACCTGTACTAAATAACTGAGTTTGGTTGGTTATATTGCGAAGGTGTTATATTGCGAAGTAGCTGTGTGTTAACCGAATGCGTCTACGCCGGTATAAATCAAAACGCAAAGTGACGATAAAACAGTATTGTTTCCTATTATATTGTAGTCTTCGAGGAGTTTTACTCTACACTGTGGTAGCTGATATACAAGGGATTTGTACACATACATATATATGTCAAGTGAGCATACTAGATAGATAAAATACATAGATAGATAACTATCTGTAGAGTAGATATAGACAATTGCTTCCAATAAAAGGATTTAAATAATAGGCCGATGAGATGAGTTGTTAAATAAAATGAATCTAAAAGTTTATTTATTTTAATATGTTAAAATATATTATTATAGGGTTTGGTAAATACTAGTTGAAAAAAATGTTCTTTTGTTTTTGTATGGATCTGCTTATAGTTGATTTTTGTCCTTAACCTATTCCTATATGTATATTGTATATGGTTGTTTCCATAGTATTGAGAATTTACTCCATACATTTCTGTCGAAAGGAAAAATGTCACTAAAATTGATTTTTTTTTTGTATTAAATAGAAAACAAATTTTATTTACTTTGTTAAGAAAAGGTTGAACAACCACTTTGTGCATTTTGTCAGAATTTACAGGGAAAATTATTTTTACATTGCAAAATATGACTCGAATACTCCTTTTTAAACTTCCTACAAGTGGAAATACTACTGGTAACAGCAGGAAAAGCATTGAAGGCAGCAATCCCACGAACAAAAAATGAACAATTGTAATTGTGAGAACGTCCAAATTCCAAGATATCATACAAATACAATGCTGTTTTATTCATTAGTAAACTATGGAGCAAAACACAATGTCTATATTTATAGAAATCATTTAGAGAGCAGCCCAAGAAATGGTACCTGTAATTATTCAAATTATCGACTCGCCTTAGTCGAAAAGCATATCGAGTACAGTATAAAGAGAGAATACAATATAGAGGAGACATGACCCGACCAACTCATCTTATTATTAATGGCCAATCCGAGATCACGACCCTTATCCTGGTAAGAAATGACCACGTTGGATACAACAACAGGGGATAAATTCACTGGGAGAGCACCCTCAAAAATAATTATTGATTGTGTCTTCTTAGTATTTAGCGATAGCTTATTACGTAAAGCCCAATACTGAACAGCACATAGATCACTATTGATATTTCGCACAATTTGATCAACATCTCCAATTTTACCTGATAGATACAGCTGAAGGTTATCAGCAAACATGTGATGTTTTGTAAAGTTCAGAACATAGTCAAGGTCGTTAATAAATAAAGAAAATAGAAAGAAAATGTATTCATACACATTTTCTTTCTATTTTCTAACTGTATGTATTAATAGCTAAGTCTAAATAAGTGATTATCTTATCTTATCCTAATTTTATGGTGGACCAATTTTTAAGATTGATGGGGAAAGTTTAAAGAAGGGTAAGGGAAGAGTGTGGAAAGGTGAAAGAAGGGTGTGGAAGAGTGTGGAAAAGGCGAGAAAGAGTAGAATTCGGAATTATAGAAATGGTCCCAAATGGATGGATCGAAAGTAGTAGATTTTAAAGGACCTGTATCTTCTTCAACTGAATTGTGAGCACGACAAATCGTTAGACGACATAGGGACCAAATATAAAAAGTTGTTGTGATGAAATTAAATGAGCAGAATACACCTGATGGCACTCCCCCTATTGTGCCACCAGTTATTCAATTTGGCACTGAAGATGAAAATAATCATCGGTGTGATCAGAACATTCTGATAAATAATGAAGAACCAGCTGTTGGGCCTGATCTTCAAGAAAGTTCCGATATTCTAAACGGGTCCAATCCCGAAGTTATATGTACCGCCATCAGTTGAAATGTCAGATGGAACTCCGAGAAGATTCATCAGAGTTTGAAACCTACGGGTGCGTTTGAAGCTTTGAAGGACTATGTATGCACCATTGTTAAAAGGGAAGATACTGTTATATAGTCATGAGTACACCGAAGTATACGAGTGGCAACAACAATGAAATAATGAATTACGCAGTTAATAATAAAATGTAGCTATCATAAAAACTAATTTGATCTTTGTAATTAAAAATTATTTTTAAAATAAGGATTTAAATTATAATAAAGGCCTTCCATATTATATACCTCCAACCTATGGCTACGCAAGAATCCTACGTTTTGGAAGTCCATGCAGGAGTGCATTTTTTCCGGGAGGGTTATGTCTGGGGGGATTTTGTTCGTCTTGAAAAAAATTTTCGGGGGGGATTTGGTCCATTTACCAGATAAAATACCAATCGTGTATTTCTCCCGCCAGCCCGCAACTAGTACTTGTATAGTCAATCTTGCTATATATGTACATCAATTGTGCTGTAGTTTTAATCATTTTTAAATTTATGACCTCGTTAAAAACTATATTGGTAAGAAAAAACCAGACGTCTACATTAAAATTATTTTATTGTTCATACTTTTCATGATTTAGACTTTAAAATTCTCGCAATAATCTTCAATACTTTGTGCTCAAAGCCTCACACGTTATATCTGTAAATATTTTGGATTTTTCGATGTAGGTATACAAGAAAAAGCTTCAGATACACTTCTCATCGTAATATTCAATTTTCATATTTTATATATTTATTCATCAAACTGTGTAATGTCATTCAAATAAAATGCCGACATCAGATTTAAGCGAAATTTAAGGCTAACTTTCTTTTGTATTACTTTCAACTCAATCAAATAATATTGACTGCAGGAATTTCATTATTAAAACAATAAAAATGTTATTTGTTTCTGTTATAAATTTTTTGAAGGAAATTCTGACATTTTCATACATATGTACATATAAAAGCTTTTACCTTTTTTAATCGATATGAATTATACAAAATTAGATAAAAACCAGTAAATTTTGTATTTGAAGATTCAATACCGGTAATCTGGTATTTGAATTAAAGTAATATTTTATTCGAAGTCAAAAATAAATTTAGAATTGTATGCATTTTAGTATTAATTTAGGCGATAATAGTTTAATACAGTATAGTTACCTGAAGAAGTATCTCAATCAGTTATCGCCATTTTGCAATATATCGGTACTGCGCCAAAATAAAAGTGCTATGTGAAAATGTTTTAGTTTTTTTTTTATTTTTCTGTATCATTTTGAATTATCAATCAACTCCAAAAACACAAAATGTGTATAAAAAAAATGGTCCATTTTTTCTTCGATAAAAAGCACTATGTGGAGTTTTTTAAATAAAAGGTTGATTATTCTTTCAAATCGTAAAACATTTGCCGTTAACTAGTCAATAATAATATAAGAAAAAGTATAAAAAAAAACAGTACTGCTCGTATTCCTCGTAAATTGTTCTATAAAGTGTAATTCAAATAACTTCTTTGAAAAGCAAATACCGGTTTTGATTTTTCAAGTAGGGCATCCACTTGCAACTGCTGATTAACACACTTCCCATCATCCAATCAAGATGAAAGTTGGCACATAGACTCATTTTCAATGACAATGCATTCTGTCAAATTTTGGGCACCCCCATCCCCTCCTCCACCCCAAAATCAACAAAGGGCTAATTTACCCACTTCCTGTCATCCAATGCACATAGAATCGCTGCCAATCACAATGCAATCTATCTCATTTTGGGCACTAACACCCCCTTCTCCAGACCAAAATAATTTTTTTTAAAAAATTATGTGAACAGAAAGAATATATCCGCCTGTATCACCTCCTTTGTCACTATAAATGCTGATACAAAATAAAAGCTAGCATAAGTATTTCATGATATAAAAGATTACACGAAAAACTTTGTTTTTTATTTTAAATTGAAATTTAATTTTCATTATTTCACTGATTTTTTATATTAAATATACAAAAATAAATTAAATAAATTATTATAAATAAATAAAGCTACCTAAATGACACATTTATACTTAGCCAGACTAATTGCGGTTCGATCTGAATATTCTCGACAATCCTAGAGTTTCGCTAATACTAGAAAAACTGATGTCGTCTTTTTTCTTCTTTTTAGTTTTATTGCTTGTGTCTGCATTTGTTGTTTCCAGCGCTGAAGCTGATTCCTTATTTTTATCTTTTTTATTACCATCATCGTCTTCATCGTCTTCATCATCTTCGTCATCCTCCTCTTCGACGGTTGTATCTTTCTCATCATCATCATCACCATCATCATCGTCTTCTTCTTCCGAATTCTCTTCCTGCGATGATACCTCCTCTTTGCTACCGTCATTTTTTTCGTCTTCATCATCATCATCGTCAATCAGTGCCGATACAATACCAAGTAGTCCTTCGTCTTCTTTCTTTGGCGGTTTTTTTACAATTGTTCCAACAGTTGCTACTTCAAGGACGTCTAAATTTTCTGCCACGGCCGCATCTTGAACTTTATCTTTTGGCACAATGCTTTCTTCGTCGATTTCTTCTAATGCCTCCTCGTCCTCGTGATTTACGATGTCTGTATTGTCTTCGATTTCATCGAGTGCTTCTTCGCCCGATTGTATTTCTTCAACCAAATTAGATTCATCGACTGGTGACGAATGCATTTCAGAACTAGAAATTATGATCATGTTGTCATTTTCTAAACTTTCATCAGAGGAAATTTCATTGTCCAACGGTTTTTCTTGAACTTTTTCGGCTGCAACTTTTTCTGGAGTTTCATTGACTGTCATTAGGTGATCAGTAACATCATTCATTGCTGCCTGTTGTGTCAGTTTTGTTGTATCTGGTACTTCAATGACAACTACTTTTTCCGGAATATGTTGTTCGGGAGTTAAACTTATGACAATGGTGTCATCGGTAGGTTTTTTAACAGGTTTTTTCTTTATGTCTCCTATTTGGTTTGTAACACCTGTTTGGGAGAGCTGAAGTAATGCTGGTGTATGTTGAAAATTAATCGACGGTACTATTTTTTGTCCAGTCTCCGATGTTGAAGGTTTTTTTATGTCATTCGCCGCTGCTACAATTCCAGTGGCTGTAACAGGCTTTTTGGTTGGAATAACAGGTTTTATTTTAATCGGTTTTTCAGTGGCCAATACAAGAACCGGTGCAGCAGTTGTAGGCTTCACTTTTGGTTTCTTTGTTGTTGTTTCATCTTCAAAGATTCCATCGAAAAGGTCTTCACCTAACAGAGCAAAGTCATCACCATCTACATCATCAGTTGGATCTGCTGCAGATTCAGCTTCGGCTTCTTCTTCGTCATCATCATCACCCAATCCAAGAAGATCAACATCATCGTCGTCATCGTCAGCATCCTCTTCCTCGTCATCATCATCGTCATCATCGCCAACAACTGTAATAAATTTTGTTATTAGTATAGGCAGAATTTAATGTACTACTAAATCGTCTAACCTAAACCAAGCAAATCATCGACAGTATCATCATCAGATGGAGTAGTCACAACAACTGGTGGTAATGCAGCTGCGACTACAGCCGGTTCTTGTTTCGTTATTTGTTTTTTGGTATTTTTGATTGCCCGATTTTCTAAAATAATTAATATTGGTTTACCCAGTGACTTTTTTTATAATATAAATACAATATTTTAAATAAATCTTACCTGAATCAACCGGCTTTGATGCAGCGAATGCAATTATAATCAATATTAGCAATAGTTCCAATATAGACGATATTTTCATTTTCCTATAGTCTTAGTTCTGAAATGATATAAAGACGAATATTTTATATTTTTTGAACCTTTTCTATGGTTTTTTTTTGCATAATTTAATCTAAAATCTAGATCTAGAATAATGAATTAATATTTAATCGTTCTTAATATGAGATTTTCATTCTAATGACACATAATATGTACTTAAGTAATTTTTATACCCGTATGATGGTAATCAAAGATTATTATAACTTTGGAACGGATGTTCCCTTAATACTCATCGTAGCAAAAAAAAATTAACACCTTTCTCGTGAAATTCTAAGTCGAAATATGTATGTATGTCCGTCTGTTCGTGATCAAGATTTTGGCTAAATGGCTGACGCTAGAAAAGTGAAATTTTGATAGTTTATCTTGTTGTCCTAGAATAAGATCTTTATTGTTTTTTGAGCAAATCAGACAAAATATAGGAGAGGCTATAGTACCGTGTGCACCTAATTTTTAAATTTCACTCGAAAGGTATTCGAAAGGTAATTGAATATGACAACATTTATAGAGAATACAAAAATGAATATTTCATTAAGGCCCTTTACACGTACACTCTTTCCTGCGCGACCGGAAGCGTACAAGATGCGCGCGGTAAAAAGCGTACGCGCAATCATATGTGATTGAAATTTGTTGCTAAAACGAATACAAATTTTTTCCTGCGCGACTGGGAGCGTTCAAAACTGAGCGCGGTAAAGAGTGTACGTGTAAAGGCTAATTGCACGCGCAATACCGTGCGAAAGAGTATCCCGTGGAATTTGTAAAAGTAGCACGGTTTTAGTTGGAGTGTGTGGTTTTCGTGGTTTTTTTTCGCTGTCACAAGTTTTTATCATTGTTTTATTTACGTTAAATTAAAAGTGAAGTAAAAAATAATGGATACTAAAAAAAAAATAATTGTAGTGACCTTAGCTGGCTTGTGAAATAAACAGTAATTTTTTTTCCATTTAAATAAATAATAAATTAATTAATTAAAAATTAATAAATTAATAATAAATGAATTTAAATCTAAACGTAAATGTTTCGCAGTTGTTTGCGTGAGCGACTAAGCAAACGCTTTCCTTTGGTAAAGATTGTTCGTCTAAAAGCAACTGACTCGCAGTTGTTTGCGTGCGCGACAAAGCAAACGCTTTCTTTTCTTCGTACTTTGCCTTTACACACAAATTCTTTACCGCGCGAAAGAAGTCACGCCTCACAATCGCGCAGGAAAGAATATTCGACACCCTGTACATAGTCATATATTTTTTCAATTAATAATTATAAAAGAATTTAAAATTTTCCAAAATAAAATGTAACCTAAAGTCACAACCTGGTGTGATTAGGGTTAATTAAGTAAAGATTATAAGGAAATACGTTCAACTTTAAAACAAAAATTCAACATAAAATAAAAAATAAATTCAAAAAATCAATACTTAACATCTCAATTATAACTTCATTAAAAGATCGGTCATTTTTATTAAACACTTTATAGTAAACAGAAGTAGGTATACAATACATAACTATAAGTAAATCCTCCCGATTTGAATTTTATGGTATATAATTTTATGTTTGAAAAAAAATGCTACCAAAATTGATTAGCAGATATTGATATAAAGTTTTCTCTTTTAATAATTTTACAATTGATCTAATTAATTTACAAAATAAAATGCAAAAATCACTCATTACACATTCAATAGTCGTTTTAAATTGACATAGATTTAGTTTGTCATCAAAACATACATTTTGTCCGATAGCCATTTCCGCAAAAAAAAAACAAATTATGTACTTGTACTTAGTACATATATACATATATATATATACATATATATATATATATATATATGTTATATAGTTAAAGAAAAAAAAATCGAAAGTACAGATTCATAAATTAGATACAATATAACAAAACCAGTAGAGAAGGCATCATCGATAATCTTTTATTCTTGTAATATTTCACAACGAAAATAATTTTATCTTTTTGTAATCGTCAAATATGTAGGTCACATATGTAGCCAAAGTGGGTAAGTACTGTTTATAATTAGTCACTAATCACATAAACACCGCCCGTTTTGTTACCATACCGTTACCAATCTTAACGATATGCTAAAGATTAATGCTCTCATCTTATGTTGACTGACTTGACTATCCATTACCTGATTCATATAGGTGTTTTTTTTTTAGTTGCGAATTAATTTATGGAAATAATTATGAAGAAATTTTCATTAATATTTATGTAAATTGATTGTTGATCGCTAAATACTCATATTATCGATGCTATTAAACGGAAATGAGTTTATTAACCAAATTTTTAAATTGTTTTTTAAAGCCCAACCTTTCTTTCTAACTATTTTGTATTTACACAGAGAAGAAATCAAAAAAAGACTAAAAACAATTTTTTTTAACAACATTCCAACAGAAAACTTTCTTTTCCGAATCAATAAATAAATTCGTTAATATTGGAGAGACACGATTTTTTTTGTCAGTCCCGATCATCTAAAAACCGACCATATTTAAATTTATTCAATTTTTTTCTTTATTCAATTAATTCCACTTCAATGCGTTCGTGGTGACTTTCTTTTAAACATTCTTTTACAGTGACCATGACCAATATTCATTGTCAAGGACGTTACCTTTTGACCGATCGTACGACCTTCGTAGATGGTTTCTCTACAAGAGTATATAAGATGATTGCGTTGTGGGTCAATGAATTTAGGATTTTTGTTCTGCTTCAATGATTGTGTTAGTTTTCTCTTGTGTCGTATATGACAACGAGTAATTTAGAAACATTTTATTTAAAATTTTAATTTAACTGCATAACTAACAACTAAAATATAATTAAACTTACCCCTTAAAATTAAAAAAAAAACTAAACAATTTTTAATCACAAATAAAAGCACATACAACAAAAATATTTCTTCTTTTTTAGCACAAGACCTTTTTGAGCGCTCTTCTTCAACCGACTGATTTTATAACAACGTTTATTCTTCCAGCACCGATCACAGAAACAAAGTGTGTTCCACATTCAATTCCGGTCTTTGTGACTTAACTCTTCTTCTCTGATCCAACGATTGCCGTTTCGTTTTTTCTTTAATGAAAAAAGAAAAAAATGTTAATATAATTTTTAAATGAAGATGGTAACTCACGTACCTCAATGGATCGCGCTTGTAATAAACTTTGGTTTTCTTGAATGGTCAGTGTCGATTTAAATGGATCATTGTTAGAACAAGAAAAATATATAATAGTTATCAACGATTATTATATGCTGTACTCTTTCTGTCATTAGTCTTTTTAATCTTTACGCACAATTTATATTTAATTTCAATATTTGTATGCGCTTTCAATGTTCAATGATATTAGTAAAAGTATGAATCAATCACTCTACCAAACCAACTGGTCTATTTAGTCGATCTGGATAATGTACCCAGATATATTTTTGTTTTTACATCTGAGCAGCGAACCATTGACGATTCTTCCTGAAGAACGAGTACAAGTTTTTCGTAAAAATTAACTTCCTCATCTTCAAACAAACAGCAATTTGTTGGTCCATGGCAATGATGAGATTAGATCCAAATAACCCATGGTATACTATTTGGGACATTTTGAATAATAGTGACAGACTATTTTAGATTAAAATTTATATTCAAAAGTTATTTTTTCTAAATTGTAGCTAGAATTCTTATTAGAGAAGGTTTTAATAAAGTCCTCATCAAAAATTCAATTCATTTAATTCGTTTTCATTTCTTTCTCGGAATGTTATTGTTCCAATAATAACATTTATAAAGAGACCAAGGGCGTAGGGGTAGGTGGGACACCTTATAAGAAAAACTACATTATTAAAATTTTCATAAATTTTGAAAATGTAGGTACATATAATTTATTTGATTAAAACCCCAAGGCCAAAATTTTTGTTTTTATCTATTAACAGGGTGACTTAAGCAGGGTTCGAAGGATATACATATATCAAATGTTATATTTAGACATTTATAAATATATGTACATATTAACATATATAACTTTGTTTAAAAATTAGTTATTTGAGCAGGAAAGTAAGATTTCGAAATTCTAAATCGAAATATGCACCTCCTTCCGTCCCCAACTATTTGTTGATTCGTTTGTCCGTCAGTCATAATCAAGATTCCGGTATAAAAGCTGAAGCTAGAAAGTTGAAGTGTTGACAGTTTATCAAAAAGTAAGATATCTATTCTTTTTAGAGTAAATCGGATAAGGTATAGCAGAGGCTATGGTATTCATCTAATTTTTATATAAACCATTTATTTATTCAAAAGATAATCGGAATGTAGAAAAAATGTATATGACAACAATTATAGAGAATACATTAATGAAGATAGACCAAAAAATTCCACAAACTACCGTTATGAAACGGCAATCAACTTTATGTCATTTCTAGGGTTTTTAATCAATTACTCGAAAAATATTTGGATTACCGAAAAAAATAATTAATATGACGAAAATGATAGAGAATAAAAAAGTTAAGATTCCATTAATAGACCAAACAGTTCCACGACATACCGTTATGGCGCTGCAATAAATTTTATGTAATTTCCAGGGTTTTTAATCATTTAGATACAAAATAGACACAGACAAAGTCGTAGATAATAAACAAGTTCTTATCCGATTATTTCTTCTTTACTGAAATATAACTGAATTTGATCGGAAATTTGTAAATGCATCGAAAATGTCACAACAACTTTTTTCCGTCGTATGATTGAACAATATCATAATATATGCGATCCTTACAATGTACGCAGCCATTTAGTACAAAGTAAATCAGTCAAAATATATGTGAAATGAAATGTCAAAACAATTTTTGTTTACAATTCGATCTTTTGTTATTTAAGATTATTTTGATGAAATATATGTATAATCTTTTTATTTTCAGAAAGTATTTTTTTGTTCCATATCTTAATCTATCCATGCTTTCTTTCATCCTTACTCTTCTTTGACCTTCAAGAATCATAAAGCATTAGGTAAAATTTTTTTTTCTAGATTCTTATTTTATTTCATTTGATTTGCTTAGTAAAATCAATTTGAATATTTAAATTTAAAAAAATCATCATCAACAAAAATAACCAACTTTTACAACAAAATTTCAATTTCCGATCATCAAAAAGGAATCGGGAATTTTTCCGACAAAAGTGATCGAAAAATACGTAATCATATGCGATTTAAGGTTTCCGATAGTTCTAAAAAATTTCGAATCGAATTTGCATTCAGTCATACCACTCCTACTTTTTGCATTAAAATATTGCGTTGAAATATATCCGATTTATGTACAATGTACAATGTATATATCCAAAATATCTGATTTTTTGATATTTTAAAAAATATCATCACATTGTTATATCCTGGACCTCAGTAATTATCTATAAAATACAATAATTATATATGAAAGCAGCCAGTTTAAAGAGTTTTTGTTCTGTTCTGTGTTTAAAAATTTACATTTGTATTTATTTTCTCTCCGCAATATATGTACAATGTAAACCAGGGATTAACAAAAAGGTTAAATAAATGCAATCGGTTCGTTTAGTATGGATCGATAAAATACAAAAACCACGTACTAAATGCAAGAGCATCTCGAACAATCTACTCTATTTTTGTTTTAAGTAATATTGTAACTCTTTGCTCATTATTCGGTACATCCCTCACACGTGACCAAAGTTAGTATCACAGACTTACACAAGAACGCAGAATTGTTTACACATGTTTATGAGTTGGATGATGTCATCGGAAGACTGGACCTTCGGTAATATTTATGGATGAAGAAGATTTTACCACTCCCCGCCATAAAATGATTTGTCTGGTACCAAATATGTAAACTATTATGAATGTAATATGTAAAATCTATTAAGAAATTCTCTAACTAGAGAAGATACTAAATCTGGAATTTAGTCACAACATTCCTCTATAGCACTGGTTCCCAACCGGTGGTCCGCGAGATCTTAAAAATGGTCCGTTAACATGATGAACAGACATGAGCACGTAGCTTGTAGTTTGTCCACTGAGACCTTACTTAATTAGAAAATAAGCACACAAAATTTCTAAGCAATCGTATAACTATTTTATAGCTTATATAATATACATATGCACTTATAAAATAATTATAATATAATAATAAAAGGTATCCAAAAGCTGATTCGTAATCCTTTTGGCATTAATGTTGGGGAAGTTGTTGAAGAAGTCCAAGAAGAGCTGATTGAATTACAAAATGACAGAAACTGTAAGGAAACGTTTGAATCTGTCTCACTTGAGAAGTTTTGGTGTAAAAAGGCAGTTTCATATATTAAAACTCGCGACATTGCTTTGCGCTATCTGACGCTTTTCTCCACGACTTATTTATGCGAATAAGGTTTTTCTGCTTTGCTTGAAATTAAGAACAAGTCTCCTAATTGATTGAAGGCAAGTGCTGACATGCGTGTAGCTTTGAGCAATAATATCAGCCCCAGGATTCCAGAGCTAGTAAAGGAGATGCAAGCTCAAAGATCACATTGAGGATTCACATTTAATGTTCTTATTTTTGTTTGTTATTTTTTTTATTATTTGTGCATATATTAAAATATTAATATAGTTTATTATTCTTAAAACCTTGTGGTCCCTGCTAAAAACAAAAATATCATAGTGGTGCCTGGTCAAAAAAATGGTGGGAGCCACTGCTTTAAAGAATACAAGTACTCTTTTTGAGGATCTTCTCTATTTTACTCTTTTTATTTTTCCGAAATACTATAATAGTACTTTTTTTTAGAAATTCTGCAGATAGTCATTAAATTTTTTAATTTCTTGTTTTAAAATTTTAAAAAAGTCCTCATTAGTTAAACAAAATCATTTTATCGATTATTATGTTTTGAATGTTAAAATTTGTATGATGTTTCCCAATTTATTGATATGATGAATAGAACTCTAAGTAATTATGGTTATCTCAGCTAATTTGCTATTCGTGTTGCAGTGGGAAAGCTTGAGAATTTTTGATCCCATCATTTTGATGAAAGAAACCGAAAAAAACTTTAAAGAAAGTGAAAAAAAACCAAACATCTTTCGGCGGTTTTTTTAAAAAGTGACACAATTTTGAACTTTCTTAATATTAAAGATATGGTTTTGAAACTTTGAATTTTTATATTATTTTAAATTTGCAATTTTGCAAAATTTTGCCAATTAAAATTTTTATAATGTAAAACTTGATGTAGATAGACTGTAGTCTCGTAGACATCACAAAAAAAAGTTTTTTTTTTGTACTTTTTTTGTACTCGATTTATAAAGAAATATACTCTTTTGCTGAAATGAAATATGGTAACCCTAATTTCAGCTTTTTCTGTATAATCCAGTAAACAGTAAAGACGCATTTAAAAACTTCTCACCACAATGTTTTTTTTTACAAATTACAATAAAACAAAAAAACGTCTGTTATGTAGTATTTTTGATTTAGAATTTTATCATTCACAATTGCCTTGAAACTGGGCAAAGTACTACTATACACCTTATTAAGTGTATAATAATGACCTTCTATAGATAAATATTTCTGTAAAGTAACTTGAATACCTTTGATTGTTTATTCCTTTGTAATTAAAGCTATTAGATTGTGTTTGCATCATTTTGTGTATTAATGAATGTTCTAATGACAAATAACCAAAATTGGCAAAAACATGCTGATTACCAAACGCTAATATTGCCAAAATTTTATTGCCCAATCCAAACTACCATGTATATTATTAAAGTGTCTTAACAGAGAATGATTTGTTTTCGTTAGGCACAATATAAATTGGCGACCTTCTGCAACTAAAAATATGTTTTATTTTTTATATACGACTATATTTTTCAAATCATTCATTCACTGAGATATTTATTTTTCACGCGCCATGAAAAAGTTTAATTTTATAGAAAATAAATGTAAATACATGTATGTATAATGATGATACATAAATAATACAATGACGCATTCAATGCTTTTAGTATACAAACAGTTAATATACTAATTTTATCCGTAATTACATGTCCATTAGTGGACACGTAATCGGATAATGGTTTATAATTGAAAAGATTTCCATTGATAGGGCAGTTAAAATGTTGTCCTCTTTTATAGAATTATATTTATGAATCGATAAAAACTTATGAAACTAATTATTAAAGCTATATGATCAAAGTATATACATATGTATGTACAATACATATCATCGGCTACACTTGAAAAATGGGTAAGTCCAATTTTATCAAAAATGTTTTTTTTGTATTTTCTGATACTATTACCAATTACATATTAAACGTAGTCTTAAAATGGCATTTCAACCGAAGGGATTTTTTTAAGTTTCAAATAAAGAAAATTGGGTAAGTCCAAAACGAACACAGAAAACCAGTAAAGAAAAAAAAAATTGGCTACGGCGATTATAATATACCCGTATGCGCAATTGTTTATTCAACTTTGTCCATGTCTATTTTGTCTGTACAATAAATATAATTGGGTAAATTGAATACAAATCCTAGAAATGACATAAAATTGATTGCAGTGCCATAACGATATTTTGTGTAACTTTAGTTTAGTCTATGAATGAAATCTTCAGTTTTTTATTCTCTATCATTTTCGTTATATTCATTTTTTCCCTAATCTAAATACTTTTCGAGTAAATGATTAAAAACCTTAGAAATTCAATAAAATTGATTGCAGCGCCTTAACGCTAGCTCGTACAATTTTTTGGTCTATGAAAGAAATCTTCATTTTTGTATTCTCTATAATTATTGTCATTTTTTCTACATTTCAAGTAAATGAATGGTTTATATCAAAATTAGGTGCACACAGTACCACGCCTCCCCTATTTTTTGTCCGATTTACTCCAAAAAGAATAGAGATCTTACTCTAAGACTACATAATAAACTATCCAAATTTCAGCTTTCTAGCTTCAGCCGTTTAGCCGGAATCTTGATCATGGAGACGGACGGACAGACGGACGGACTTGCATATTTCAACTTAGCATTTTACGAGAAAGAAAATGGTGTTGAAATTTTTTTTCTATGATGAGTATTAA
The DNA here is from genome assembly GCA_026745375.1 of Platyura marginata. Taxonomy (NCBI): domain Eukaryota; kingdom Metazoa; phylum Arthropoda; class Insecta; order Diptera; family Keroplatidae; genus Platyura; species Platyura marginata. The sequence continues at coordinate 21,429 of JANSTT010004627.1, forward strand.
GGGGCGTTACAAACTCCGTACCAAAGTTATAATACCCTTGATTAACATCATACGGGTATAAATAGGCATGTCCATTTAATATTGTCTTTACTAATGCATAGTAAAATAACAAGTTTTTTAGTGCTTTTGAATTAAATTAAATTAAAATTCAATGAATATTTTGGCCGACAATTATGCTTCTGATGATGACGATACTACTCGTCAAACAGAACCAAAACTATAAACAAAAGGAAATTCTACAATGGAAGAAAATTTGTCAACGAAAAATGGAACTACAATATACTGAAAATGCCCAAGACCCTGAACCTCCAGGTTGGTGCACGTTGTCCAAAAAAACGACGAAAATAACATTATGTCTACCTATAAATTACACCTAAGAAGTTAAATGGTTTTTATCGTTTCCTGTAAAATTTTTCGTAAAACGAAAAAATTATGAATCTATGTTTTAAACTTTACCAATTTAAAATTAGCCATCAATTTGCTAAAAAGGAATATGTAATGTAGTCAGACTTAAATCAATAAATATGAATATATGTAGATGCACCATAATTTATCTTTCAAAAGAAATAACCATAGAATTAAAAATGACTAAATGACTATACGATACTTTACCTATATTTTCCTCCAGTATAAGATTCATTTATCATTCGGTATTTTAACTTAATTGACAAATTAAACACATTGCTTGGTTGCCTTTAAAAGCCATTGGTCAAATGGAACGTTTGCCAAAAAATCTTATTTTATAATTGCATCTCAAAACAACGGCGTATATCGGAAAATTTATTTATTTACCTAAAAATTTGTGCTGGCTGGTATAATTGGTTAGAGAATTTCAAATATTTTTCTGTTGTATTAAATTAGATTTCCATAATGTTTATATTTTACACAAGATCATAGGCAATAAAATGTTGGCCAATGAAAAAAAAAAGTTAAAACACAGTAGGTATTTGCTCTTGACCTTAATCTAAACTAAACAAATCAGTTTATATTCGTTTGCTGGAAATTTGTAAAAATTACGAAGTATTCACAGAACTATATATTAATATGTTGATACGAAGAATATTCATTAGTGAGTCCTATAAGACTGTGTCAACATAACGTAACCACCTTAAAATGTACCCACAGTAATTGCTTCTTTTTGCATAACATCGCATATATACATACATAAATAATGTATAGGTGATATTTTTAAAAAAAAATTTAAGCGACATATTCTTTTCAATTTACTATTAAAAATAGAACCTCTGTGATTATATTGATAATGATTATTATTAGAAATTATTAGCCACATTATACCAAACAGACCAGTATATTACATATGTATATGCTGTCAGTTTGCGATGAGTTTAAAGAAATAACAACGCAAATAGCTTTCTGCTAGTTTAAACATACGTGATGAATATAAACATTAAATAGAATTTTTTGTTAATTGAATTATTTGAAACTTGAAAATAATTCGATGTTAACATTGAAAAACTTGCTTATATTTAATGATTTTGCGTTGGAGTGAGAAAAAAATCGTAGTCTTTTTAGTTACAGTAAACCAACAAATTTGTTTACACTTACATATAGGCATAGTAGGCAACTATTTTCGTCAGAAATGTATAAAAAAAAACGAATTTTAACGAAACCGATGAAATAAAAAAAAAGTTGCGACTTGTGAAAAACTCAATATTATTGATGTCATCAAAATAAATTACATACTTATTTAAGCTCTTTACGCATGTATTATGATCCCGTAAAACAAAATCTCATTAAAAAAAAACTTTAAAGGAATAAAAAAGGACATCTATGATCAAAAGATATTCTTATCTATTTAAAAACTGATATTTAAAATATACATTATATAAAATGCGAATAGGTTATTATTAATATGCTCATGTATGTATAATCTTCGCTAATTTTTAATTTTTATGTCAGTTTTTCATTTTTGTTATTATTATTTATGAAAACAGTAAAAAGCAAGAGTGTCAATGAACATAAAATAACAATTGCTATATCGATACAAATGAAGGAAGCAACCTGAATTGACCATAAACATAAAGCAATTCATATAATTAATAGTAATCTAATATATTTGTTTAACATACATACCAACCTATGAATCAACTTAAATTTTTTTTTTGGTACAAATAGAATCTCGGAGTTCTGACCGATTATTTTTATCACTGACATCGTTAAAATACTAATTGATCAAAATTAAATTCCACTGGCAACATTTTTATAACAATTATTTCATTTTCAAATTAAAAAAACACAAAATTTTGACGTTTCTCTATTCAATTTTTAATATTTCTTAAGAACTAAATGAGTACGTTTAATTCAATTATTTTCGTTTCGTTTTCAATATAATTACAAATTAAAATCATATAGAACAAAATATTCATTATAATTCGAAACACTTTATTTTATTTGTTCCATCGAATACACAAACATAAGTAGTACATGGCACTGACACAAACTTTCACAGAATTTCCAAATATAAATTGTATATGTGGATAATTCCATTAATATTTCCAAATAATTTTGCAAAATCAAATCGAAACAAAATATACAAATAAGAAAAATTTGCCAAGTAGCTTTAGTAAATGAACAGTCTTCTTGTTATTTTCAATTATAATTTAGAATAATTTACTTAAGAACTATTCAGAAAATGTAATATAGTACGATTGTTAAAACTAAGTTTACAAGCAATAATAATAATACAGCAAAAGTACACACCAATTTGGGTGAAACAATTTTCTCAACGAGTAAATTTTCAAATGCAATACAATTATTAAATATGTATACTCTAATTATGATTACAACTAACATTAAAATAATTGTGTTTTTGTTGTGATATAAAATACTTAAAATAAATTTTAATTAATTTTTAAGAAATAAAATCAGGTTTATCGGTATGTCTGTATTTTAAGAAACATTATTACTTTCCAATTGAATTAGGTTTTAACTGTTGTTCGGTTGGATTTATAGGATCAGCTGTAGATTCACTTGTTCGGGTAGATTTATTTGAAGGAGAGATAGTAGTATCCTATAATATAGAACAAGTTAAGTATAGATTTACAAAATTCGGGTTTACCAAAATATATTACCTTTTCAAAAACTGAGACTTCTTCAACATCCTCATCGTATTTGGTTTGTGTATTATTATCATCATCGAGATCAATCTTTAAAAGAAATTAATAAGAATTGTATAGTAATGAAATTAGTATAGTATTAAATTTGATATTAATCAAAGGTTATTATAACTTTGGTACGAAGCTTGTAACGCCCGTTAATACTTATCTTAAAAAAAAACAAAGTATATGGGAGGGTGTTGTACAGTGTGTACCTAATTTCGATAATAAACCATTCGTTTACTCGAAAAATAGTTGGAATGTAGAAAAATTAAGTTTAAATAATTTTCAATTTTACCTCCATTATTTCTGGTTCTTGCTCCTTAATTACGTTTGGATCAACGTTAACAGCTTGTTTTTCTTCCTCTTGTTGTTTTTGTGCATAATTTGCTTCGTACTCTTTCAACATATTATCCAAATTATATCTTCGTCGATAGTTAACGAAAAACGTTCGAACTTGTGCCTCGGTTTTTGTTCCAATCATTTCAGCAATGCTCTGAAAGTTTCTACCAAATTTACGAACACCATGAACACCCAACAGAATTTCTTCGTTGTTCCACCTTGAATTAATCCGATTTGATGTATCCTGTGGCCGAAGTTCTTCGGTAGCATCGCTATTTTTTCGCTTTAAAGTGCTCACTATTTGTTTATTATTTTGAATCTGTGTTAGAACAAAAGAAAACGTTCTAATTACTTCATCTACAATTATTTACATGCACAAAAAAGAATTTAAATTTCTAGCGGTAATGATACATACAACGTGCACGTTAAATCCCGTTCTTAAAATAAATAAGAAATCAATAAAAATTCATTCACTCATGTACCACTACAATCTAAAATGTGTCTTTTTTGTGCTGACTATATGATTCAGCTTACTTGACTCAAAAGAGAACTTATTTCCCTATCCATACTTGCAAGAAGATCATTACGATTAGGATTGGTTTGATCATTTTTTGGGCAAGCGAGTGATACAATATCATCATGATTAATGTACATGCCACGTGGTGGTTTACGTTTGTGTCTTTCGAAGCCATTGCCACGTGAACGTTTACCATAACATGGCCCAGATGTTGGACGCAATGCTCCCGTACGTCTAATTAAAATTATTTCAAGTTTATAAAAAAATGATATTGAAAAATGATTAGACTTTTAATTTGTTAGAAAAATTAAGTTAAAAAAAAACTAAAGAATAACGTGTAGATAGATATGTACCTCCAATGATGAAAACAGCTGTTGCATAATGCGCCATGCGGAGATAAATTTGTATGATTGCAAGCAACTCCACAACCAAAACATGAATTTACTGACACATTATTATTTATTGATTTGTTTGCATCAATTGTTTCTTTATTTGTATCATTTTCATTGGCAGCGCTCGGTGTTGCCTATGGAATGGAATTTTATTTCAGTGGAAATTTATTAGTGAATTTTTGTTCATTCATATAGACTTGAAGAAAACGTGCCAACATGTTCAAAGTACATAATTGTGTAGGTACATAAGTAAAGTATATTGTATAGTTGTAGATAAACGATTAAATCAATTTGTTTTGTAGAATTAATAGAATAAAAACTAAAGCTATAAATTTGATTATTTGCAGGTACATTACATTTTATAGACAATTATATTAAATAATTTTTTTCTTGTTTCATTTTATAAACAAAATAATGTTCTTGACAACGCGCCATCCAAAATTTCACATTAGATCCAAGAGTCAAAACTTTATTTTGTCTCACCTAAAGCTAGAGGCCTGGAACTGTTTTTCTATTCTTCTACATATATTTGCCAAATACCGCCCTCCTCCCCACTGCTTTCTAAATTAAATCAGATTTTGAATGTGGGGATTTTGGTTCTATAACCGAAGACATATAATATTCGTACATTTTCGTTGTAAACAAAGACCATCAATTGACCATACTGCATGTTTATTATAGCGTACCGTAGCTTATATCAGAAGTATAGAATCAGGCACCTGGTGTTAAAAATAATGTTATTTAATTTATAGATTTTAAAAAGCCGAGAACTCGACTGATTTATAAAATATTTAATAGATCAACGTTCTATTTTCTGGCATTTATAACAATTTTTAAAATTAAAGAAATTTTACATGAGGGAAAAAGTGAGCAAACAAACAAAACGTTTAGTTCTTAAATATTTTTTTTTATTTACATTAAAATTACATTGGTAAAACATAAAATTTTCTCTTTCTTAATAATACCGAAATGCGGGGCCTGAATTTGTATTATAGTGTATCATCTTATAAATAATTTATTTATCGTGATAGTGATTTAAACCTAACTAAAAATTGAGCTAATGTCATTTCATAAGTAATTTTAAATATAATTTTTTTTGTTCTCTAAGCACACCTCACAGTAGAGTAAGACGGTGCGGTGTTGTGGCAGAGGTTCTAGGTTTCTGAAAGATATTCGAAAATGAATTGCGATTATGTTAAGCTAATTTTAATATTGAAGAAAGAGTAGTTATGATAAAAAACATGCACACAATAGTCAAGAATGGATGGATTAAATGTTTTCTTAGCAAATTAAAATTTAAAATGATTTTGTTACAATAGCATTAAGCTTTAATCGAAAATATCTAGCTAAGATTTTGTTTGCTCACTTTATATATTTGTTATTTTGTTTAATTTTTGTAGTTAATTTGTATAAATTAAGGATTTACAGTCCATTTAAAAATTGAGATAGGTACTACTTCCTATATAGAACTATCAATATAATTATACCTAATATAATATTTTACACTCAAAAGTGTTGTAGCGTAACTCAAAAATATAAAAATATTTACTCGACTACGATAGTTTGTGATAAATATTATAGATATTTATAAGTAGGTATCAATTTGTTCTTCACTAATTTTTATAGACTAACTGTCAATTTGTTTCCAATGTTCTGATATGCATTTTTTACAGCGAATTAAGAATTTTATAAAGCACTTTACTGATAATAGAAAAGATGCATTTAATGTAGTCATTTATTTTAAACCATCTACAAAATTATCTTTATGTACCATAAACAGTTTTTTAACAAGCTTAACCGTTTTAATGTAGAGTGTTCGTTTTGTTCTCCATATTATCTATCAATCTAATCACGCACATATATCACACATATTATATATAAACTTTTACATTCCTAAAATCATTACGAAACTTCCTACTGTTTTCTTTTTTGATTATTAATTATTAAATTATTTTGTATTTGTAATTTTTTAAAATTGTTATTATTTGGTAGAGGAAAACATGTTCTTTACAAAAAAATCAAGTTATTTTTCTATAACGACAAATTTTAATTTTTCTTATGCATACTAATTCAATCTTTATGTCAAAACAAATGAAGCTTCTTCCACCCATTTACTTTTTTTAAACGATAACAATTATTAAAAAAATAATTAATACAATAAAAATTTTATTGGCCAGATTTTGATAGTAGTCAAAAGTTAAGAATAGTCCCTTAACAATGATATTTCAGATTTTAGAATTTTTTATCACAAATTCTCAATATTAGGTTTGAGATCAATGCAAATCTTTTGATTCCGCCTCAAGCATCGTTTGAAATTTTTGTTAAAATAACATACGACGGCTAGCGTCCTAAAAAATGGATATTCATAAATCATAATCGATGATACATTAAGCAAAGCAACTTCTATTGAGAAATATTAGCAAATATAGCTCCCAGGTAGTTTGTTTAACTACTTAGTATCGAGTTTAATAATCTATCGAGACAAATTAAAACAATTCAAATTGCAATGTATGTTCTCTATAAGTATCAATTACGAAACGATAGTAGTATTTGCATAAATTAAATTTAGAAAAGTTAAAATAGAAAAACAAAAAATTTGTTAACCTTAGACCAATTTCACCAAATAAAAAAAAGATGGAAAAATAAATTGTATATGTGAAAAATAAGGTGGCGAACAAAATAAAAAATATACATTTTGTAATTTTTGCCACCCACCTGATTCATAGGCGGAGTTGTGCTTAAATGTTCATCATTTGAACCACGTGGAGGTGATCCACTAGCTCTACGAATGCCTCTATGCAATGGCCATTTCTAAATTAAACGAAAAAAAAGACACACATATGGCATGAAATGAATAGAATTATAAAAAAAATATGTATAAATTACGAAAAAAAAAACTTAGTGGTACAACATAATTAAACATTTCTCCATATATGCCATACACACCCAAATGTTTTTAAATTCAATAGAATTTTTTTTTTTAAATAAGGCACTTACCTTCTCTTCTGTGTCTGATTCTTCATTGCTACCATTCTCACTGCCATTCTCTGAACCTTCTTTAGTTTTGATTTTTTCCTGTCGATCCATAACACTGGTACGGCTGCGGGTCTTTTTCCACGAATAATAATACTTAACTAAACTTGCAATTGATTTGTCCGGCAACTATATAAAAAACAAATAAACAAACATTAGCGCCCTTAAGATCTATAGTAATAGAAACAAATTCAAATACCATTTGTCGTATTCTGTGAAAACTTTTTCCATGAAATTGAAAAGCCTGTTCAAATAACACTTTATCTTCAACAGTCCACTCGTCCGGAAATGGTGTAAAATTTGCTAAGTCCAAAACAGCTCTCTCTAAATCGTGCTTGTGCCAAAATAGCATACCCAACGCTTGTTCTCCATTGTAACCGTACTTTTCTTTAGCTACAGAAATATATTCCTCCACTAAAAAGAAGTTTACATTATTATTAATTAAAAGAACTAATTTATAAGCGCTAAAAAACTGTAATTACATTTGCTTTCTGGGATGTCCTTTGTTGGTGACCAAACTAAAAGTGCTCTATCACTTAAAGCTTCTGGTTTGCGATCTAGAAGTGGAACTAAATCTGGGCACATTACTTGATAGTCTCTACCAACGCGAATTTTTTCTGTAAATTTAAATGTGAATAATAACTAAAAAGAAATAGTCATCGTCGCTTCTAATTTACTATTAAATCAGTCAAATTTTATTTTAGCCAAATTATCACTTTGCTTCCACTGACAACTTAAGTCTTTCATCCTTTCCAATAACCCCCATACATTTTTTTAAAAATAAAATGAACCTATATTTTGAATCACTAAGACTAAATGATGAATTTGGGGTTTGAACTTTGAGATGAAAACTTTAAAAAGGCAGTCTTAAAACCTCCGCTTATATAAAATTTTTATAAAATAGACGTTTCCAACCATTATAACAAAGCTATTTAAAAAAAAACTCTTATGTCATATATAAAAACTTGTAATCTTATACATATGCATGATTAAAATGAAACGCTACCCTTAACCTAACCCTAACCATAGAAAGTTTAGGTTTTCTCGCACGAAATAATATACGACAAACTCATTTTGAATTCTGTATTATTTTGGATTTTAGTTTTATAAATAGACAAAATAAGGAAGAGGTAATCCTTTTCCTTTATCTCCTCTTAATTTTTTATTTATAAACTATCAAAATTATTCGTGCAAGCATCTCAATTGTCTTATTAGCCTTTTTTTCAATATATA
>JANSTT010004638.1:0-30057 GCA_026745375.1 Platyura marginata
TTTGTAACCATTTTCTCAAAATAAACGTGTTTTTTTGAAAAAAAATTACCGGTTTCATATTTGTAGACCTAGTAGGTCCATCTATGGAAGCCAAAGGATTTTCGGGCCCTCTGCCTACACTGTCCACTATATTAACGGCTAAAATATTACGGTTGGGCATACAAATAGAATAATCTTAGGAATAAACTCACAAAGAGAATAAGACATTTTAATGGATGAAAAAAATACATTTATATTAAAAATGCTATTCATTATTGTGTAGTAGTATTGATTATTGGCGAAAAATAAAATACACACAAGCAAACAAACAACATTAAACATATGAATATAGCCAATAAAGCCAATAAATGCGAATAAGTAAACTTCAATTACAATTAACGATGAAATCCAAAGAAATATAAAAAAAAAATTTACTTTTTTCCAATCATATGAATTGATTGAATATTCAAAATAAGGCCTCTTTATCCTGTACTATTAATCATACAAATATTTATTCTGGTCTTTCACTTTTTGTAGGAGCCATTTAGTTGATTGCTAATTTTACAAACTCACAAAAATTAATCATGAATATTGCTGGGGAATTCGAGATTTTACCATTATGGTGTATAATAAATAAAGAATATGTTACTACATACATACATATATTCATATAAATGTACAATGTACATGTACAGTAAATACCTACATATGTACATATATATATTTTTGGTTTTGTATTTATCAATGAAGGAATCCTTTTTCAACCGTACATATAATAAATGCATAGTTAGATAGGCATAAATCTATAAATATAATATGTGTGTGTATACTACGGTATTAGTAATAGTGGTACTTGAAAGTTGTGCGTACTTCAATCTACTAAAAAATAACTTTGTATATAATAATAGGCTACCCAGATTCTCTTTCCCGTTCTTTATTTTCGAAAAATGATCGGTCATTTCGAAAAATTGCGATTCTCTGCTTTAGTCAACAGTCATTATGACCATAAACTCGCAATCATAACAAATGTCACAAGAAAGTTTTCTGTGAATCGCATGACATTTGCATAGATTTTCATGTTTTGGTTACAAAATTAAGAAATTTATACAAAATAAAGGTAAGGTTTTTTGGGTGGATATTTTTTCCTTGTCAACCGAAACAGTGCCTTAAATTCTACATAGTATGTAAAAAAAGCTGTCGTACTTCTCGTTAGGTTTTGCTGATTATTTTAAAACGGTTTCTAAACAAATTCAATATATGTACGAATAATTCTTGTCTTTGATCAATTATGTCAATATGAGATAAATTTAAACTGAATTTACCATTATTGAGAAAATTCTTAAGAAAAAACACAAAATATATTTCTTTTTCCAAACGCTTTTCACATTTAATAATTTTGACTCACTCACCTTATCGGAATCGGATAATATGAATGAGTGACTGTGATTTGTCAGAAAATTAATCGGTCATATAATTTTGTCACTCACTCACTGAACAGATCTACACAAAATACCTATAAAATTAAATTTGCCTCATCTCTTAATCCTGCCTAAGTTTGAGGAAAAAACAAAATAATCCTCCAATTCATTTAGGAAAGAAATTCTCTGCTTTGATGGCTTATTTTATCGAAAAATTGTTAAGAAAAACCTACAAAAAAAAACAACGTATAAATACTTCCGTCTTATACATTTTAACGCTTCGTTACTGGTTAGGTATCCAGCTGCATATTTTTAGAGTCTAGCACTAGATGATTAGGTTCACGATACAAGGAAAAGTAGTCGTTATATTTCACTTAATTTTTACTTCTTAAATCACCTTAATATTGCTTTACATCACCTATGGGTGTAAACTTAAACTAAAAGTACTGAATTAAGAATGCCATGACGCACAGGTCTATGTAATTTTTTCTACTATATTTAGAAAATGGTAGCCATAAATATAGCCACCCTCACAGGCTTGTTTTTTTTGTGTATAAATTACGACATACCATAGATAAGACATAGAGAGAGTAGGTAGAAGCAAAAAAGCGAATTGGTTATCTTATCTAAAGACGTATAGATAATCATCATAATTGCTAAACTGCTACAAGGGCTATGGTCAGGGAGCAGGCAACCAATTTATGCCGTAAAAACACAAAGAAATTTACTCACTTTAACTTTCAATAAAGGTCCTTAAAGTAATACCAAAATATTTCCATAACAGAATTTTAACTAGGATACTGCCGATTAAGGGATTACCTTTAGACTAGAATAATCGGACAGCTGTCCAAAGACTCACTTTATGTAAATGTATCGGTTACAAGTGGATTCACACACATCAACAGTGTAACTGAATGAGGGGAACTGAACTGACCGCCACGACTGAACTAAAAACTAAAATTTATTCAACAGAATATGAATATTTTTTGGCATGTAAATCACAAGAGTTGTAAGGAAGAGATTCTTACGTTCTCTCTTGAACCTTCAAAATTACCACATTTCTTATTCAAAGATCGGTAAAATCAAATACACAGAGGCTTAAATAGTGACTGATGCAAGATAGGGGGAGAATGTATGTCTCTTATTGTTTTATTAAAATTCGTCGCTTTGAACACTAATTCTGGAAAAAGCACAGGTGTACGAAATATATTTAACATTAATTTGTACATGTAGCTGTTAAACGTCTCACATCATAACTGTCTATGTCTAACCATAATTATTTATTTTTCGAAATGTTTTCAAACAGTTCCAATATTTATCTCGGTGTTCTATTGATTTATATAATATTTTAAACATAATTTGTATGTTTCCAATATGAATTTGATTTTCATCAAAAGAAATCAAATCAGAGAATTCCTTAACTATTTTATTTATGAAACAAATTCATCAATACGATTTGACTTTATATTATAATCAGGAAATCTATTTACGCTAAATATCACGTTCCGACATCAAAGCAGAAAACATTCAAATGCTGATGCATCTTTATATGTGTTGGTGTACGTATGTATGTGTATTGTATGTAATATATGTATGCTCGAAATATCTCTCATAAAATATTTTTTTTTTTTATGTTTTCAAAAAGAAAAAAATTGATCAATTTATTTTGTTTTCAATTTCAAATACCTAACAAAAATAAATCATAGGTATGATTATATTAGGGGGTGTATGTTTAAAAAAGTAAAATCACACTGGAAGATAAGTTAATTTGTTTCGAAACCAATATAATAATATGTATGATGGGTGTAGGCGGCCCCAGTGACGATTCTGAGTGATTTTTTTTTTTTGTTTTTGCTATGCAAAATTCTTCGGAAAATTGTCATAAAATGATTCTATTGATGGTAATGTAAATATTTTTGTATAAATTTTTTTTGTCATTTTATTCCAAAATTAATTTTCGATCTTTTTTGCCATTTTAATTTTTTTCAATTTTCAAACAAATTCATGAGAAAATGGTCATCAAACAACACGACTCTTAAAACCAGGTAGGCAACATTTCCATGCAAATTTATTTATTTAATTTTGCAAAAAATATTTGAACCTATATGTAATAGAAAAACGGCGAAATTTATTGGGATATGCACAAGGAACTCCGAAATCCATAAGAAACTACAAAGAGGTTAACAGTACTTTAAGCGAGAACTCCTTGGAAGTGGCAATTATTGGAAAAAAGTCCAAAGAACTCGGAACAAATTTGAAGGGACTCCGAGAAAATTCATAGAACTCCGAGGAAATCCAACAAACTCCGAGGACGTTCCGAGAAATCCACAAAAACTCCGAGAAATCCCGTGAAAATTGGAAATAGTCAAAGGCAGTCAAAGGAACGATTGGAATTCATAGAGAGATCTTTTAATTGAAATTACATATAATTGATATTATTGTAATAGGGAATCCAATACCGGACGAACAATCAATACCGGTATTATAAAAGTATAATACTGGGATACCGATATTTAAAGAAATTATTTAAATTACACTTTATTGAACATTTTACGTTGGATACGAATAGTTCTGTTTTTTTTTATTCTTTTTTTATTACTATTTTTTACTAGTTGGTTATCTCTCCTAAGACGGCATGTGTGGCAGGAGTCATGTACGTAACGGGAGGAATGTGAGAAAAGTCCTTACTAATAATATATGTATATAAAAAACTGATTTAAATACTTCAGGTAGGCACCACTGTATTAAACTATTGTCGCCTAAATTAATACTAAAATTCATACAATACTATTTTTTGCTTTGTCTTCGAATAAAATATTACTTCAAATACCGAAATACCGGTATTGGATCTTCGAATATCGGTATTAAATACTGTTGTACAAAATTGACCGGTATCCCGGGATCCCGGTATTGCATTCCATAATTGTAATTGATATTGCTGAAATGAGCCGGAAAATTAACACGCCTGAGTCAAATCCTCCAATTGAATTAAATCTTATTTAACTATGATACTCATCCATAAAATCACCTATTATCACATCATAATCAGGAATGTTTGTTTTCACCAACAATGTATCAGTACATATAAGTCGCGGATAATTCTAAGATAATACAGAACGAGTACTTCTGTATAACAGATATCAAAATCAATAATAATTAACGTACTGGCTGGCATCCACTAAATTATATACTTAATATTTGAATTTATAAATATATTTTAACCCCAAATCATTCAGAGTAGATAGATATACATATATATGTATGTATATTCCTAGATTGCCTATCTATTTCATTTCCAAAAAAAGGAATTGGTGCATCAATAAAACCACGTCCATCATAAATGCCACATATTTTTAGAATGCATTATGGAAAATGCTAATTATATACTGGACGATCCTAAAACTTTATTTTAGAGAAAATGAACCAGTCTGAGGATAAATATGAACAATATATACTACCTTATATACTCAAGTACATAATATATGTATACCTACAACAAAAGTTTAGAACAGAACAAAATGATTGTCATAAATACTAATCTCCATTAAAACTACGAAACTTCAAATAGTTTCTAATTGTTAAATGCAGCCATTCAAAAGTTCAAAATACCTTTCTACACTACATATATGGCTCGTATCTAATTTTGTGTTCAAAAATTTTTGTATAACTCAAATTACCGCCCACTTAAAACTCCCTTCACATACTCATTCTATTTACAGCTGATAATTGTGCTCTTAAATCCTCAATTTTGTTGAACAATAGCACACCACACCATACTGCCAATTTAGAGTTCTATATATGAAAGCACACATACACACACAGAGAGAGGATAAATAAATTTCAAGCAAAAAAAAAAGAAAGGGGGATGATGATCAATATACGAAAATTATCTGGAAAATAAGGTTGTTCTCGTCTAATTGGACAAAAAAGAGCAACATAAAAAAAATTACACTTCGGTTTTAAAGTTAATGCGATTGTACCAATTGTAAGTTGGGTGGATAGGTACAGGTTAATGGAAAACAAATTTTTTTTTTTTGTGATACTCGAAGGACCAATAATTATCTACGGAAAATGAATTAAATTCCAAAACTTTCATAATGAAATAAAAAAATTAATTAAAACAATTATGTAGAGTTTCATTGTGATGCAGTTCTGGAATTTTTTTATTTTCCCATTTTTCTTTTCGGTTTTTTTGTTTTGTTGTTGTTATTTTTAAACTTTAATTTCCTCTATCACACATGGCGTGATTTAATTAAAAACAAAAAAAATTTTTTTTACTCCTTGCTGCACAGAAACAATAAAAAATCATAACTCTTGCCTTCATTAATAAAAAATAATTGCATAGCGTTTTGTTTTCCTAACACCAACAACGCATATAAAAATAAAATCGATACATATCAAATCAACTCAACCCTCTTACTTCCTGCACACTGAAATAATTAAGGGGTGTAATGTTTTGCAGTTTGCCATTATACACACGAATACGGAATACTAGCAACAGCGCTATTGTTATTTGTAGATGTTGGTATATATTATTAAAGGTTGCTTTACCTGCATTTAATATAATTAAAATATTCTTCTAACCAACAAAAGGGTTTTTTGATTTAATTTATTTATTGATTTTGATATGTTTATGAGCGGTGTACTCAATGACGTACAGTTTTTGTATATAAATTTGTTTGAAAATGTCGTCATGATTTCAAATATTTCCCACATATCCAATTATCCTTACAACAATGTTTTCTCATTTTATGCTAAAATTACGTTAAAATAACGTTAAAATTACCTTAAAATTACGTTAAAATTGTTAAAAATAGGAAAATAAATGTGGAATTTACACCAACAAACTTAATACAAATTTTGTAGGATGATATTACCAGAATCTGTATAAATCGGGCCCTTATATCTACCATAGATACAAATGAATCATTGAAACTTGGCGCAAAGTGAATAGGGCCTGTGTATTAACATTATTATAAATCAGATGTAGATTCTTTTTCCATAATAGATTGAGATGGACAAGACAGCTAAAGAACTGCTAAGGACCAACTGTCAGAGATGTCACATTCAGCGACTTGACTCCATGCAATACTAACGAAATACATTGACAGTGGCAGTTTGGAGATATTTATATTAATTTCATGTAGGTACCTAGTGAATAAGTAAAATGGCGGTATATGGAGCTGTATAATAACGTGAAGTTTTTCTCAATTGAGGCAAGTTTAGTGAATATAATTATACAATCATAGATCAGCAGCGGTATTGTGATTGCAAAGTGAAAAACTTCACTGCGTGAGAAAACTGAATAAGTGAGTTTTCTCACTTTTTGGTATTGTGATTCCAAACTCACGTTTATTTGAACGTGAAATTGTTCACTTCAAATGTCAAAATTTCCACCACCTAGGTGTAAATTAAAAGTGAATATTTTCACGTGTTTTTGCAAAGCAGAAAATGCCAACGAAAACGGTAATTTTCATTATTTGCTAAATCATTTCTATTTTTCTTTCAATCATATTTTGCATTAGCGGTGTCAATATAGAGAATATACGACAAGTTTATCTTTAGTGGCACAAAGTGAGGTTAAATTGAGGATATTGATATATACCTACTCATTGTTATTTTACCGACTTTTTCCAATAATGGTGTCAATTTTTCAATGAGACTTGACGTCAAATTTGTGTAAAAACGATACAGTCCTATAAATTGCTTCTTAAGATGTCTGTGACTGATACTCAAATAATTCCTTTTTTTGTTTTCGTCCTCCAACGGGAACAAAAGCGAGAATAAATTAGTTTGGAGTAAATTTTCGCACTTTTTTTCAAAAAAGTACTAGATTTGGTACTGAACTAAAAATAAAATGTTCACCTTCACTTCAAGTGAATATGAATAGGCGGGAAAACTCACATGTGAATTTTTCTCACTTTTTTTATAGTTGAGATCACAATACCGCTGCAGAACAAAGACTGTTGTATAGGTGAAATCAAGGTCATTGGAAAATTCCACTATAATTATGGGAACTGGTTGTGTTCTGATAATTTAGTTTTTTGAGCAAACTGGAAGTTCTAACAAATTAATTTAATTCTTTAAATATAATTTAAAATACGACATAAAACGGGTGAAAATAGAACTAAAACGCCAAACATGGTGTCAATCTGTCAAAATGTACTCATTGAAGCTTTGATAAAATATAACGGGACAAATGCTGTCAAAACTGCATAAATATTTACACAAAAAAAACAGCGCAAAACAATTACCCCGATTCACCAACATTCATTCTACGCAGTACTTATAATTAAAAAATGATGCAAAAAGTCAGTTGAGGTCGATATTTTAAGCTTAAATTGGTTAAATAAAAATTATTTCGAATTACCTTAAATTAACTTGGTATGAGAATAAAATCAATTTCAGCGTCTCTATCGAAACCCCGTCAATTAGAGAAAGGACGTGCACCAAATATTTTAGTAGCATATATATATATATATGTACCTATGGCGATAAGTGTTAACATCATATGTACATGTAGTAAACTGTGCGGGGGTATAACTAAAAACTAATCAACTCTGAAAATCTAATTATCTTTTCAATTATAATTATCACTTAGGTTATCTTTAACCTATATGTCTATCAACAACTTTGCAATATTGTTTTTCCTGTTTTATATACTCTAATATTCTCTCTCTATATATATATATATATATATACAAATACATATATATGGATGTATGTATGTATAATACTTATAAGGTATACATTTATCCATATATGTATGTATGTATGTACATATATATGTAGTCGGTGTACATACGTATATTACAAGGAAGAACAGTATTAATTACTAAACTTCATTACACATTCCATACTCAAACTAATTTTCAACTCAAATTTCGCATCCATATAACGGTTTCGTGTATATTTTAAAATTATAATGAAATGAGGTAGGTGGATTTGCAAAAGGGAGTCGAATTAAATGGTATAATGGTGAATAGGAGGTGTATTTTACCTTAGGTTGGGCAAGACTATACCAACAATCTTTTTTGGTTTAATTAGAAATATGAAGAGAGTACACCAACAACTACTACTGTCAATTATTAATAGTAACTAATATTTATAAGTAAAAGTTAAAATTGTTTTCTAACCGTGTACCTACCTTACTATAAAAAATACAAAATAAGTAGATGGTATGTTTCTAGGTGAACGAATCCAAAACGTTACATAGTAGGTCCATGAATATTGGAAAATTTATCACTATCCTATCCAAGTACAGTCAAGGAGTCAAGTGAATCGTAAAAACATTGTCCTTAACTAGTGTAAGGGGAAATTTGGTATGTGAAGGAAGGGGTGGGGTATTTGCTTCATTTTCAATGCCAAAATTGATATATTCGACACACAGCCATTTAATGTTCCTGTTATTTGAAAAGAAACATGCATGAAGGAATGGTGGGATATTGTGCCTTCATTTTGTAGACCATAGCGAAATAATTCATTTTATCTAAATTTGTTTGGCAATTTTGACAGATTCAGACTACTACAAAATTAGGATGACTAAGCCTACAACATTGTGATATTTTTTAAATTCCTTTCATCTATCAAATGCAATTCCGGATGTTCATCGAGACCCTCTTACAAACAATTTTGGTTCAAAATTATTATTTGCTATATACATACATTCTTGAAAGTACTTCGATGGCTTATACATACATATACAATACTCGATAACTTATTATTATCGATTTTCTTTTTATTGCATAAAATTAATGTTTATGCAACCCTGCACCTATGATCACATCACAAAAAGTTTATTTTAAAAATTTCGTTTTTTTTGCAATGTTTGACTAATGTTTGACTCAATACGCTATACCAAACAATAAAGTTTTTACTGTCTTCTGAAATGTACATAAAAATGAGTTATCGGGTATTGTATATAAGCCATCGGCATCGACATATACCGAAATGGAATTTGTAATAATTGCGAGCGTCGAATATAGTCGGGTTAAAATTAATTATTGTCATCAGGTTCAGCTACGATCAGACGATATGTTAACTGTTCATATTTGTGTTCATATTTGAGTTGAGTATGTTGTCACATACGTATTCATATCGTGTGAACATCATATTTTTGTGTTCATACGTATAAACACAAAGTATATGTTCACGTAAACATTCTTAGAATTCATTTTTGGTAGGTTAAGAAAATACGTTTATACAATAGAACGCAAACGAAACGAAGCAACACACCAAATTTAAATCAATTGAATTGTTTGATCATATGTTCATATCATGCTCATATTACTCATATGAACAAATCGTTCATATCATGTGAACACCAATCATACGGACAAAAAAATTTTAAACACAATACATAAGTATGAACACATATAAATAAACCCAAGACTTAAAACTTTGTGACAAAATGTGCATATCGTGTGAACACCAATCATACAGCTTATGAACATATGTGTATATAAAGCGAATATGAACACAAATATGTACAGTTAATATATCGTCTCAACGTAGCTTTAGGCCATAGGTCACCAAATGCCACTCAATTTACTCAAAACCACTCGCAGCCATATTTGTTTTCATATATGTACACATCTATTTTTCATAATACGACTACGTAATAAAGAAAGAATAGAAACAATACAAAGTGTGTAACACAGCCTAAATTTTATTTTGTTGATTCTAAGGCCAAATTAATTGTGGAGGAAATACACAAATAAATAAATAATATAGTTTCTATGTTTTTTTTTTACTCAGACGCCATATTGGTTTGAAGACCTCTGCTTTAGGCATATGAAAGCAATGTCATTTCTTACTTAACCCTTTCGACTCGGAAAGCCACCACCATACTCACCGAAGTTTCTTTTAATTTGTTCATAATAAAATATTTAAAATAGAATAAAAATCACAGAAAAAAAAATGTAGAAAGGACAGGGGACCCCCAAAGGGTGGGATACATATGTCCCAATTGTTTTTATTACGGGACATATATGTCCCTTTAGATTTTTGTATTTTTGCTGGGACACCGTGGCGAAAGGGTTAAGGCTATTTGCATTTCCATTCGTACCAACTTAATGCTATTGAATGCAGAACGAGTACTCTACATCTACATCTACATCTACATATATACACCCAACTCTTTTTTTACACGGTTTGTTTTTACACGAATTTGAAGTTACACTGTTCAAAAAAAAATTGTTTTTTATAAATTTTTTTTAGGCTAATGCGGTTTCAAAATCCTTGTCTTGTAATTATGTTGGTATGTATATGACATAAATTTATTTCATGGGCGGTCTAGTAGAAATTGTATTCTTTGGAACCAATGAATCGAAAAAAATTCACGTTTTTACCACACTTGAAAAACTAGGCAGCACTGCTGTAATGTAGTAGTTACTGGGAAATCCCCTTATTCGATAACTCTTACCTATCCATTTCGTTCGTAAGACATTTAGATAACATATTGCATCACTACTATAAATTGTTTAAGTTTATTAGCTCGCAATATTTAATTAATTATTCGTGTTATCAGGTACCATACATAGTACTATCAATTATATTTGAACATTTCTGAACTTAATAAGTGAAAAAAGGTATTTTTATCTACAAATTTTCAGTTTAGCTTTAAATAAATAATAAAATTTTTACCCTAGATAACAGTTACCAAAATGTCTAAACTTTCAAAGATTCGTAAAAGGCAAACTATTTCTTTGAAAGTAAAATTAAAAATCTTGGACTGTCTTGCGAGAGGTGAAAGTTCAACATTTGTGGGCAAGGATTTTGGCTTAAACGAAGCTACTAATTTTTACCTGTATGAATTATGTATTTTAAGTTTTAATGCTCAATAAAATTGCATATACCATTTGAATGCATATCAGAAATTTTGCAGTTTTCAACACTTTTTTACACGGTTTTTCGAACTAAATATAGTTATTTATTTCATCTTACACGGTTTTCAGATGACATATCTCCCATTTTACTATAGGAAATGTATCTTTTCTTACACGGTTTTTTTTTTACACGGATTTCTGAGGAAAGTATCTATCGTGTAAAAAAAGAGTTGGGTGTACTTACATAATGAAGTATTTAATATATTGAAAACAATAAAATCACTAATCTTACAAAGTTTTGAACAACATTTAGTTTATTTCACTTTACATATACGTAAACCCTGACACTTTATTGAACTCCAATAAGATTATAATTTAAGAAGTCAACTATGTACGTACATATATGTAGAGCTAATAAAATTGAGTATATACTTCATTCAAATCTAATAACTCCTTGTCAAATGTCAATTTCTTTCCATAAACTTCTTTTCGTAATATTATTATGCCAGGGAGAGATAAACAACTAAGCGAAGTGAGATGTGAGATTGGTGTGCGGTCTGGCTGATTTTTTTTTTTTTTTATGGTACATTTAAAATATTGTAAGTTCTTTCACGTTCATATCCCTTCTTGTGTGTTTGTTTCTTTTTTTTTTTTTTCCCTATAAGTATGTTAGTTTGATCAGGTGAATTGATGCAGTTTTCTTTAAGGAATATATATACGATTATCAAAAACATATTGCAGTAGTATTTCAAGTTACATACTTACATACATATGTATACATATATTATGAGTTTATGAGTATATGTAGGTATATGACGTTCAGAAGTGGTATAAAAGAATAAAGAGATACATTAATGAAACATATACCTAAATGTACGTACCGATATCCACTTTTCTATTCTATGTATGTATTTTGGCTAGTCGCATGTCTGTACAATAATTATCCACCTACATATTTTATACATATGTATATACCTATTGTATGTAGGTACATTTTGTAAAAACACATACATACATACATCCAAACTATATATATAGATGAAAAGTACTGTGGAAACCTCCACCGAAAATGTTCTCATTCCAATGAAAAAGCCCACAACGTTTTGCCTCCATTTATCCTGTCTACGTTCCTCATCTCCAAGCAAAACAAGCGCTCTAATTGGATTCGTTAATCAAGGATTTAAACGTCCTCTGGCACTATTATACTTTAGATATGGCAACACCACCCTTCCACATCATATTATGGTGTATGCCTGTTTCGATAATAAAACGATATAGAAAGACGAACATTTTCGTATATATATTATGTATTGTACTTTACCATTTTACTTACATACATACATACATATATGCCTGGATGTATGTATGTATGTATGTATATAGTATACAATCTACATAATTTTCAATTTTCGTTTTGTACTAAATGATTACTTAAATTAATTTCTGATTGTTAATGAATTGTAAAACAATTAAAAAGTTTAATATTTGAATAGGACAACACAGAGGAGGATTGGATATAACGAACCCTATGAATTATAAGATGTATTACCAAATAATTAAATATTTGTTCAAAGCTCAACTTTTGTTATACAAAAGGGGTCTCTCTTTCTCTCTCTCTCTCTCACCAAACTTTCAAGTAATGTTTTTAAACCGAAATTGTATAATTATAGAAATTGTTAGTTGGAAATATTTTCAAATATATAATGAATCATTAAAAATGGAGACGAAAAGGAAATTTTTTTTTCAATTTTCCAAAAGAAGAAGTAATATTTAATGCTCAATTATTGTTCCAAATTTAAATTTCATATGAAAATATACGGGAGACAGGGTATATGAATAATAGTTCGAAGGTCCTTAAATTATTTGAATTTCATAAGATTTATTGAACCAAGGACACGCCATTAAAAAGCAAATATATTAAATTGAATTAATTTTTTTATTGATCTTAGCTTAATCTAATGATCGAAAACTTATAGACAACAGTGGCGAAGCATCAAGTGAAAAAAGTCAACCATTGGCTCCCATAAATACATAAAAATTGTGACAAAGTTACAGTACAGTTATTTCTTGATACACTGTAATCGGTGTCACACACCAATACATATCTAATCCGCGCTGACCAGTGAGTATAAATGACGGTGAAAATCTTTAAGAGCTATAATTACGATATTTTAAGCGGCAATGGTTAAGCTCTATCGATTACATCGTGAAAATTTTTAGCAGAACATTAACTCTTGCCATTTCTTAATAACCGTTCTATCGCACTGATGAAGATGAAAGTTGTTCGTTGTATCGAAAACGTTCAGGCACGTTTGCTTGTGAGTCAAAGTTCACCATCAATATACAATACATATTTTGTAAAAAGTATAAGGGGTAAGTGGGGTCGCGATGAATCGATAGGCAATGAATTAAAGCGACACCCCAAAATTAAGTGTTTTCATTATTTTATAAGGTTTTTTACTGTACATTTAGTATTGTGCAACTAAAACCAAAATTTAAAATCCAAAAAATCGGATTAAAAGTCCTACATATACACAAATTCGAGTTTTCCGAGAAAAAAATTGTGTTTCATTTGATTGAACCTTGAACAATCATGCGAAATTTTGTACGCCGACCAAAGTGGTAATTTTTTCTACTTCGAGATACACAACAATAGAAACTTTTTATACCTCATTAATATTAATAACTTCTCGTCTTTTTTTTAAATAATAATTTTTTATTTTTTTATCGATACCTAATAACATTTATCGATATACATATGTTTGTAGACAGAATATAATTAAGTGAAACAAAATATAAGAACACAACAGCCAATAATATTTTCTTTAATATACTACACATACACCCTTGTTAGAAACTTCAATTATTAATTAATATAGTAAATATGTTCACTAATTGAAAGCTGTGCTCATTAAACGTACACACGTTGTATAAAAGCTATAATGCATATATACCATATGTATATATATCTAGATATGTATATTATGTATAATAATGTTGTACAACGTATGTACGTACCGTACATACATATATAGTACAGTACACATAATATATATATAAGTACCAACTTTCGGTTCATCATATTAAATGTGCACAAAATAGATATAAAAGAGAATATATGCATTAAAACAAACAATTACTGTATGTGGTATTTAGTGGGTACGGTTAAGAAATTAATGTAATAAGATTCACCCCAAAATGTGCGCCACTAACTGTCAAGCTTTTAACTTGGCAATAGTTTCTCATTTAATCATGGAATACAAGAAGAGTACATGGAGGCATGGAAAATTAGAGGGAACTATTTATGTGATTATTTTAAGTCTTAATTATGTTAATGGTAAAATAAAAGAGCTATTTTGATAATTAAATGAGCTTGAAAAAGTTATCTATATGAAACATCTGCTAAGTGAGTTAAGGATGGGATTAATTTTAATTATTTGGGAGTTGTTAATTTCATTAGTATATACATATATATAGGTATGTATAGGTGTACCTATGTGTTGTGTATATATACAAAATTCATTAATATTTTTTGTTATTTTTTTTTTTTTTAGCCAGGAGGGCTTTACATTAATTGAGTTTATTTTATTGCGCATTATATTAATTAATTTTTATTTTATAATTACATAGTTTTGTTGTTTTTTTTTTTTGGCATCAATATTTTATTTTTAGCTCATTAATGAATTTCCAAATTTATCTACAAATCTCTAACCTCTAAGGTACGCGTTAACTCAAAAACGCAATGAGCTTAAGATTTGAAAATAAGGAGTCATTGAAAAAAAAAGATTATTATAATTTCGTTACTATAAGAATGATCATTCATAGATTCTTATTACATTTACTAATTAATCCCGCCTAATCCCGCATTGAATAGCAAAATTATCCACTACACAATTTTCACATATAATTATTAAAAATACTGAATCAAAAATATCATATAAGTAAAAAAAATTTAAAAATCGGGAGATTGGAGTTCAGCCTTGAAACTACCCGCAAAAGGATGCAGATTACAAGTGTAGAATTTTATAACCTATATAGTAAATCAAAACCATACTTCAATCATGACCGCCTATAGTTCGCCTACAAAAGTACAAAGAGTTAGAAGAATTTTAAAAAAAACTCAAATTCTCCTTATATTGAATTCTGATAGACAGTAAAATTAAATATATAGCCGAAAACATGGAACACCAAGAATGGAACACCAATAAAGTAGGTATCTGAGCTGTAAATGTTGAAATAGTCGAGTTCGTTTTTCAGATTGCATAAAATTTCATTAAAATCTTTCTTGAATTGAAATAATAAATAGAACGCAGGTGCTTACACTCAAAAAAAAAAGAAGAAGATTTATTCTTAAAATAAAGATAAAGATAAATTTATTGTCGAATCTGATTTTTTGAAAATGATTTTTGTCATATTGAAGAAATTGTACAAAATATTTTTAGTTAGATTTTGGAATTTTAAATATCTTCAAAGTTGTCTGTCATCAATCATTGATACAATTTATTCATATAGTGACAAAATTTTGTTAAACTAAAATCAAAATAGATATTTCCATTCAACAAATTTAGGTTTTTTGTCCGACTTTTCTTTAAGATGGAGACGTGTGGTAAAGATTTCACACTAACAGTAGATAACGTTCCAATTTTAGTATATATTCTGCTGAAAACGTATACCCCACGCAAAGGAATCAAACACAAAGCACAAAATCTTGGATAATGATCATTGGACTGTGGGATAAATGAACAGACAAAATAGGTTCAGAAAGTGCAAAAAAAATGTGCAAATTCCACTGACAGTAGTTTAATTAGAAAGAATACATACCAACAAATAGGAACGGTAAATTGGAACTCCCTTACTGGGTGTTTTATTCAATTTTAAATCAAGACGCCATTTATCTAGCCACTCTTTGAATTTAACTAAATTTTTTGTCGTGTTTACCTATGCGGTGATTATATTTTGTAATCTATAGGCATGTGTGTGTGTATGTGTGTGCATATATGGGAAAACAAATGATTTTTATCAGTCAAATTAAGTACTGTTTACTGAGCTGTTTACATCAGTTTTTAATCTAAAATTCAATTTGTTAAATCAATCCAATTGCTTTGCATGGTGTGGTGTGAAATGATGAGGATATACCTTGTTATACCGGCGATATCTATTGATTGAATTTGGACAACAAAAAATTGGAAAAAAAATGTGTACCTAATGTAGATACATACGAAATGTACCGTACATACATCCATAGATGTAGTACTACAGGTTTGATACTCAATTAAGCTGCAAACAATATTCTTCAAACTAAAACACATTTTACTCATTTTCCCTACATACATACATATAAACGTATATTATATACATACACGCACACACACACACACACATGTATAATAGATGTAACACTATATAACTGAACAACTTATGTTTCAATTAAAAAATCAATCAAATCCAAACTCGTGCATTCAAGTGAATGATTTTGATGACAATAATGATGATGGAATGCTGATGATGAGGGTTTGAACAGATCACCCAATCCCAATGTATGTCTTTTAACTACACTAATGGTTTGCTTCGTTATATTAATGATGTGTTTATATTTTCAAGTAAAGAGCCCAAATAATTGTTTGTTTTTTTTTTTTTTTTTTTTTTAATTATTCCGAAGAGCATTCCAAGAACAAAGGAAAGCTTTTAAAATGTTCTTTCAGATTTCATGTTGACGCTGTAAGTATACATATTTAGCGGATAGTTGGTACCTACATATATGTATGTGTTTTTCTGTGAGTGATTATGAGAAATAATTTTTATTAAATTTTAATTGTAATTGTAATGGTCATTCGTTGATTTTAATTAAAATAAAACTTTAACTTGAACCATAAATCTCTGACACAAAGACGAAATGTAGATATAATGTCAGCTTTAAGAAAGTATGCGTTCACCTAAATTTTTAATAATCTAACATTTGAGAAGACAGTACGAAAACTTAAAGCTTCAAAGCTTTAATTCACTTTAAATTTTTATTCGAACGATTCAGAAGCGTTCCTTTTCTTTTTACGTTCCTTTTTTAAAATGTGAATCATAGAAAAACAAAATTTTTGCTACAGATGTGTTTGTCGAAATATATATGGGGGTCCGTCTGTTGGTCAAATTGTCAAATGTCATTTATTTATAGCCAACAATTTATCGCTGTCATTTTCGATGATATGGCAAATGGCGATAAATTTGAAAAATCGTAATTTTTGAACGTAGTTGAAATCGGGCGTAACAAATCAATTGTTGGCGAGCATATGTCACGTGTCACCTAAATAATACATTCGAAATTAAGCAAATTTGGGAGTGCATCAAGGAATTCAATTTCTTCACTGAGTAATTTATAAATGCGAGTAATATTGTAAAAATGGGTCAGCAACATATTGGGTAATGTCCAAAATGAGATTGTTGTTGGTAGATATATTTTATATATGATTATGACATGGCTATGTGCCTGGGACTGGCATCTACAAATCTTTTAAGTTTTTAAAATAGAGTGTAGAAAAAATACTTTCGAAGCTCAGCTTCTATTTTATTTACAGAACACCATGGTTAAAATGTCATGGTCAAAATGTTAATATTATTATTTATGGCATTAAAATTCCACAATGGTCCAAAAAACAATATGGCTCATTTTTAAGTATTTTAATCGTTTTCCCTGATTTACTAAAAACATAGTCGGAGTAAAAAAAAATATTAAAAAGAAAATTCAAAATAGACTAGAAAATTACCAACCGTACCGGTTAATATTTAAGTTTTTTACTTACACTCTAAAAATGGAGATATAACAAATACATAGTCAGTTAAACTGACTATAGATTTTAATCGATTTGAAGATGAAGATGTTTTTTATTGAACTAACCTTAAATGTTCTTATAGATAAGGTTAATTCATTGATTTTAATTTATTATTTATACATATTGACCATATTTGGTGTGACTCCTTCAAAACTAGTAAATTCTTATTCCCCACTCTTTCTCTCTCTCTCTCTCTCTTAAAATATAAATTAACCTTTATTTTTCTTATAAATATGTATGTACCTTATAAATACAGTATCACTTTACTCCGTCTGATATTAGATAGACGTGGAGTTTTAATTTATTTCGAAACCCATAATTACGGACAACAACACTCCTCCTTTGCTTTTATTCTTTCAGCGCTAATTTTGATCTCATCGAATAATCTCACGTTATTTTATACTTCACAAAGTAACAATATTGTGTTTATGTGTGTGTGTGTGTGTTTGTGTGTAAATTGTAAATATATATCCCAGGTCCAGCCATATCTACCTACCTACATAGTACATAGTCCTCCATGCACATAGTATATGCACTATAAATGTAAGTATTGAAGGGATTTTTTGTTGTTGTTATATTGTGAAAGACACCTTTCATTATATCTCTGGTTTTTTTTCTTTCGTTTTATTCTTTCTCTGCAGGTAGGTACATTTTTTTGTACACCATACATATTATGTGATTTATTTGTTTACCAAAAAGAAAAATAAAAATAAAAATAAAAAAAAAACAATTTTAAAATAATTAGGGGTTTCTAGATGTGTATGTCTAATGTATAGTTAAACGACCCCAAATCTCTTATATATTTTTATTTTTTTTTGTTAAGCCGCCTATTCGTTTTAAAAGGTACAAAAAAAAAACATAGATAATTAAAGTTACTAGGCAGGTAGACATAATTATAAACAAGCAAATATGTAGTAATAGAACGAAGTAAGTCTCTTTCATTAAAAATAATTACCAATCTGAGGTAAATAAAAAGGAAATATCTACTAAAAGTATCTACGCAGGGAGTCTTCTTTTTAACAAACCAGTGGGTATTCTTTTCAAACCAATCGTTGAGATTAAATGACTAATAGATGAGAAAATGGTACACATTTTTATGGTTTAAGTACCTATTAGAGTACTAATTTGTGATTTACAAAAAAACGAATCCATGAAAAAATACGTAATTTTTGGTATGGTGATTGGTTTCTTCACTCCCATAGGGGTTCTTTTACGGAAACCGCCATTTTTTTTTTAAAGTATTGCCATTTTTGAGATAATTCAATTATTTTTAGACTGTTTTTAATTGCAATTCAACCACTCGGCCTCAAATCAACATAACAGAATCGAACCTCCTGCTCCAAAGTTAATCATTTATGTTTGAAAGTATATATCTCGAGGCTAGGGTTCAAAGGTTAGATCTTATACAACAGCATCATTTTTCAGACCCAAGATAATACCAAAATGACGATTTTCAATCTAGTTAGACAGAGTGTGAAACGTTCGGAATTCAATCAGAAACTTGAGTCAAAATAAGACCATTTGTTACTCTATGGCTCAAAATATTGTTTCGTATTTGTTGTGGAAAGTCTCGGAAAACTATTCTAGTAACTAATATAATTAAAAAAAAAATTAAAAAAACTTACCTAGAATAATCATCTTTGCACAATATCATTCCACTTCTTGTGTAACAACTAGTTCCAATATCAGCTAACATTACACCACAACAAGAACATTTTAAACATGAATTATGCCAAAATCGATCTAACGCTTGTAGAAAGAATCTTTCTGCTATTTTACCTGAAATATATGTAAAGTTAATAAGAATGTTGATATTTCTTCAATATAAAAGAATGAAGAACAGAATTTTTTTTTGCCAATAATGTTTTTGGACGAAAAATGTCCTTTAACTTCCGAAAACATTAAACATAAAAGGATCAATAAAAAGAATATCATTTGAATCGGATCTGCAACATGCACAATTGCACATTGTTCACATATTTTCGTTGTAAGGAAATCATTTTTATACTTTTTTTGTTCACCGCCATAATTAAAATGACGGATGATATCGATGTATTACAATTAGCTTAAATTCAGATGCAGGGCCGTATCCAAGGAATTAAACAGGTAGAAAAATTTAAAAAAAATCTTAAAACGGTTTTTTTCCATAATTTTATTCTCCTAATTTTAGTTGATAAAATTCAGAAAAAATCCATTTTATACAAAATTTTACGAACATTTTTATTAAACTTCATTAAATCTATTGAACAGAGAAAAAATTATACTAACTGGGTAGATCATTGGACGATCGATATTTACATTATTCTACCAAAAGTTAATTGTCTATTCTGGAATCATTACGCCCGTCAATAAATTATCCTTTAAAAATTGTAAGTTTGTTCGTGAAAAGGTTGAGATGTTAGAAAAGATTGCATATTACTTGAGTTTTGTGGAAAGTTGAGAATTCTGTTTTCTAAGTGCGATCGCTATGTACTCTAACACCCTAGATCGCGAACTTTACTTTAAAGTTATTAAGTTAATTAAAAGAATACGGCACTATATAAAAAAACGATCACGAGTTAATTATTGACAAGATCATGGTTGAAACACCGAAAAAAACATTTTTTGACCTTCAAGAACGAGGAATGGGAAAAGGTCTTTTGACCTGTATATAAAAAAAAATCCAATTTTTCTTTGGCTAACAATTGAAAAAGTGATATTGATGTTGAAGCTGACGAAAAACGATTAAATTTGTGGGCCACAATCGATCAAGCGGTCAAATGAAAAAGAAAATTATGTAATTAAAACTATAGTGATCATTCCATACTCTCCTCTTGATCTAGATAGATGACATTTCAGTGACACAAAATTGAAATTAATACAGATACGTAGTTAAGAGAATGGAGCGATTTAAATTAATTGAATTCCAAAAGGAAACCATTTTCCTGCCCTAGACGGGAAATATTGTATTTCACTACTGTGAATTCATTTTTTCTAATTAAGCCATACACATAAGAAGTCACAATGTGCAGGACGATATTAAAATTTAATTAAAAAAAATAAAACAGGTGATAACTTACCTGTACAACCCGCACAGTGTTTTATTGGTATATTATTATTATTTAATTGATGAAAGCCTTGTTGATGTCCTTCAATTGGATTCATTGCAGGTCCATGTCCATTATGATGTCCGCCGGTTATCGACGAATAATTATTATTGTCTGGACTAGGTGGATGAGGTGATGATAGTTCCGCATACGGATGATAGTGTGGATTCATTGCTACGGAGGCGGCCAGCTTGACGGTTTATGTTTTTACTGGTAGTATAAGAGAAATTTTGTAATCTTCTTAAGAAGATTTTTCGTTTATTTTTTTTAATTTTTATTTTACAATAATTTTTATGTACAATAATTTTTGGTTATCGCTGATTGTGTTTTTGTATTTTTTGCCCCATTTTCTATAGCGTTATTCTCAATATCATTTTAATTATGGTTAAGTATGTATGTATAGGTAATTAATGAATTAATTTTCTGGTGCACTTTTTACCACACAAATTTTTAACACAAATATTTATATTTATTAACCATTGTCAACATGTTTTAACAACGTTTTATTCCAAAGTAAGTACTTATTTGGTTGATTCAGCAGCACTCCGTATAATGTAACAGGAACAGTAAAGATGACATCTGGGTAAAAAATCTGCAATAAAACACATGACAAGATGATAAATATTCCAAGGAAAATCTTTTTTTGTTTTTTTTTTTTATATAAACTTAAGTAAAAAAATAAAAAATAAATTATACAATAAAAAACTATCATTATATGGATATGGAATGGATATGTATGGAGATAGGTATTACTTAGTTTTTGTACATATATACATACTTATATATAGATTTACACCCATTGGTTGGTTGGTTGGTTGGTTGGTTGGTATGTACGTAGGTAGAGGTAGAGAAATAGCCAATTAGTGAATATTTATACAAGAGGATTTTAATTAAATTAATTAAAGCTTTGCTAAATAATATAACAACAGATATTTGTACTTTCTATGTGTACATATATGGTTATAGAACTTGTATATTATTGATTGAGATAATTATATTTAATTGTGTATACATACATATGTAATGTCTACATATATATAAGTAGATATATATATATGTATATACATAAGTATGTATATGTAATGTACATGAGATGTCAGGGCCGTAATTGAAAGCTGTGTAGGTACGTACTATTCGTGATTATTATAAAGCTTAGAAAATATTATTTATTTTTCTGTGACAAAAGGTTTTAATTATGTGTAAATTATTCGGTTTTGTTACAATCTAATAATTAATTTTATTGTGTAATGTTTTTTTTTTCTGAGAAAATGTAAATGTTAAGTAAACTCTAACGGAGGCTATACAAATGCATACACCTGTAACGATGTATAAATTTTCTTTTATAAAATACACTTCCACTATAAATATGAATTTTAAAAAGAAGAAAAATCCAAGATGAAGTCATCATGGTGTGATGACGGTTATAAGAAAGGAAAAAATAAAAATAGAAGTAAAAAAGTAGATACAAAATAATAATCAGAATGAGAATAAAAATAGAAAAACACAATTAGATGGAAAAAAAAGAAAAAAAATTAGGAACAGGAAAAGAACAGAAGAATGGGTAGAATAATAATAAGAATAATATTTAAAAGTAAATGAAGAAAAAAATTTGACAAATAGAAGAGAAGTACAATAGAAGTAGAAAAGTAGATGGGAGGAAGCAGAGAAAAATAGAACCAGAGAAAGAGGGGAAAAGAAGCCGAGAAGAAGAGAAGCAGAGAAGAAGGGAAGAAGGAAAATGTTAGTTAAGCCAGGGTCCATTTGAACTTTAGAGATGTTTTGCTGTGTGGTTCAAATTTTTGGGATCGATTTCAGTTCTGGTCCAATAATTTTAAAGGGCCACCACTAATTGGTTAACTTTTTTGACGTAATTGCCCCAACCAATAATTATGAAAATAAAATGCGAGAAAGATAACACATATGTGTTCTATGTGCATCTATATAGATACATATACTATACATAAGTGATCTAGTCGTACCCATAGAACCATCAAATTTTGTATAGTTTTTGGTTGAGGTTTTAGTTTTCGTGATTTGTGGTGGGTCGAATAGGTTCAAAATCTGTTTGCATCCCTAACTTATGTATCCTTCATGTTTTGGACTGTCCAGTTCAATAGGTTTTTTTTTTTTAGTTATGCTGTTCATTCGTCAAGGTTAACGAATTATTTCCAGGGAAAAAACACCGTCATCAAAACCAAAAAAACTATACCGACAAAAATATCACCAAAAAAGTAGAATCGTACAATTCTTATTATTGGCTGTGCGAAAATAAGAAGAAACATCGAAAGACACGATAGTGTGAAGCTACTAAATGTCAGAAACTGAAGGAATTATGTATATGGTCAAAGGACATAAAGTATTGCCGATCTCAATTTAACAACAGAATGATGTCAGAAAAAACATTTAATAGGCTTAGAATTAATGTTTTACTGAAGATATGAATTAGTCATATTTAGTTTTAGTTTTATATTTGAAATATTAATGTTTAAAAATTATCGATTAATTAAGGGATTACTGTAAATATTTTTTTTTTATTTCTTGTCAATTTAATTAACAATAATACAACCAATAAATAAAAATTAAACAACACCTAACACCTGCATCCGGATTTCATTGAAATGAACGTTCATAGTTTTGAATTTGTAAAGTAGGTTTACACGTAGGTATTAAAATCAATTTTTATTCCATATTTTACTTACACTTAATTAAGCACAATAATTCCATTTAACGGTTCCGCATAATATTTATACGACTCCGTAATAATTTTAATTATTGTTTGCTACAGAATATATGTAATCAGATAGATAGATAGAAATAGTCAAGTTCAAAATTTCCGATATATGTACAATTGTACATCCATATATATGTACATACGCGTACCTACATATAGGTAATGTTGCTATGTGTGTTGGTTGCTGGACGAAACACAAGTGGATTTGTTGTTAATTGATTTATTTTAAATGACAGGTTTTAATATTGTGTATTTAATTGAGTTCATTATTTTAATTGGATGCAGCTTGTCCACTCACTAATTGTGAAATGTTAGAGGAAAAAAAAATTTAAAAGAACATTAATGAATAAGACATAAAAAGAAAAAGAAAAAAAAAACTTTTAAACGCCAATGACAAATATAAATATAAGAAAATATAATTGCAAATAATTCACAACACGAAATAAATGTATGTTTTACCAATGGAAGTTTATTAATTAACTTTAATCTACACATAATACAATTTTTTTTTTAATTAATAGCTGGCAGTATAAATGGCGGCCAATAATACATTATATTAGATAGACAATGATTAATAAATTTTTAGTTTAGGTAGGTACGTATACTAATTAAAGCAAAAATATTTGTGCCAGGAAAACATTCTTGAAGGTTTTGCTTTTATTTTTATTTTTATAAATAAGAGTGGCGATTCTGTTAATGGTTCAACATGTTCATGGAACGTCTTTATTCTCAGTCAATTTATGATTTTAATTGTTCAATCTACAATGTACTATACATGTGGAATGTACTGTACAAGTGTACATACATGAGAAAAAGAAATGTAAATTGAGATACATTTTAGATTTGTATAAGGC
Organism: Platyura marginata; assembly: GCA_026745375.1. Taxonomy (NCBI): domain Eukaryota; kingdom Metazoa; phylum Arthropoda; class Insecta; order Diptera; family Keroplatidae; genus Platyura; species Platyura marginata. Next base: position 24,717 of record JANSTT010004638.1, read on the forward strand.
AGCAAAATAATTTTCTTCAGATAGAGTTGCTTAATTTTAATATATAAGTTTTTTGGTAGGAGTTTCAGTTTCGGTTTTAGTTAGTTAAGTTATAAAAATTATAAAACGTCAAAATTATACTTTTTTTATTTATCTTATTACAATTTATATTCTAAATGCAATCGGAAAAATAAAGACAACAGAGACGATAAAGGCGATGAAATTGACTAAGGCGACAAGAATGACGAAATTAGAGCGTAACTTCTCATTGTTTATTGTATTACTCATTTTCTATCAAAACTCGATTGCGAACAATCAATTGTATATATGTACATAGGTACATAGGTACATATGTTATATGTAGATTGGAGTATATGGATGTTGAAGAAATGTGAAAAATAGCTTATATAGTTTTATCGAGAAACAAGGACTTTTGTAAGGGATAATAAGGTCTATATGTACTAACTAGCTGAGTAAACATTATTCAATTGGCCCAATAATATATTAATTGGCTCACACGCGCTAAACAGGTTACTACATCCACATGTATGTATGAATTTTGACACTATTATAAGCAACATTACATAAATATGTTTACATATGCTGACATAGCAATGTTGCATAGATTCATGTAGCGCACTTCAATATATCAATTTACGTTAATAAACCAATAATAAATAAATCGATGTTTATTTAATTTAATATACAGGTATTCCTTCCATAACACGGTAGATAAGTTCCACATAATTACGTGTTGTACGAAACCGTGTTGTAGGAGACTAAGTACAAGTACATTTTCTCAAATTTTATTATCGTATTAGAGTGAAACTGTGCTAAAGATTTTTGTGGTGAAATAAAAAAAAAAATTGTTTGATGACCATCATATACTTACTTATAGGGACTCTTAAAGATTTTATCTAAAATTGATTTACAATACATACATAAATATATTAATTTAAATTTAATTTTAAGTGAACTCTGTAACCAAAACAAAATCAGATTTATTTGCCTAACTAAACTGTTACTTATGCATATTTGATGTAATATGTATATTTCTATCGATTTACATCATGAATAACTTATTAGCTTGCCCATGCCCATATACGAAATTCACTTAATTTTCGGAACGGACTTTATTGAATAATCAATAAATAAAAAAAAAAACAACAAAAAAAGTAAGAATTAGAACATTCATGAACAAATAACAAATAATAAATACTATTCAGTAGATAGTATTCATGATGCAAGTATTTTTGGTGTATAACACACATAAAATATATTTTCTATATGTATGTACATTGTACATACGTACATATATAGATACCATCCATATTTTATTTATCCAAAGCTTTTGGAGAAATTGAATCGATGCTATGTGCGAGTATTTATCTGTATAAATAGAATATGATGGCAAGGGAAGGCGCCTGAAGAAAAGTAGGGTAATTTAATTGGTTTTAGTCCACAAATTATATAAATCCGAAGGCATAATATCTATTAATTTTCATTGAAACAGATGTTTTCAATTAATTAGTTTTGCTTTGTGATGGTTTTATCTTGATGAAGTTTATATCGGAAAATAAATTAAATGTGTGAAAATGAAAGTAAAATGTGTATATCAAATGGATTTTATTTTGTTTGTAGAGGTATGCACAATTGTACAATGTACATGTACATTTAAAAAAACTTTATAGTTATTATTTTATGTACCTATACATATTACAATTTATGAACGGTTTTAGATTTAAATCATTGTGTGGGATTAGATTTATACATAGATATTTTAGATATTTAGATTTATAGATATTTGATGTGTGAATAAGGAACAATAAACTATACAGGTCCAAGGGTTCAAGGGTTAAAAAAATATAATTTAAGGGGTTCCATTTTGTTGGTTTTTGCTCCGATAAAAATTTTTCCTTATTTTAAATTGATTAATTTTCAATCATTTAGAACAGAAATACAAAAAAAAAAAAAAATCAAGTAACAAAGTAACATTTTGTGGGGGCGAACACTGGGTAAAATTTTTTGTATGAAAACTAGTATAGTCGGTCATGGCAGTGGATAGTGGTTTTCATCATATTTTTTTTATAGACGGCTAATTTCTTAACTTCCATTGAAGTGCCTTTTATCCGAGGAACAATTTCATGCCTGGAACTTTTAAAGTTTTCCTTACTTGTTTACACGAGGCATGAAATCATGCCGGCAAATAAATTTCCCAACCGCAAATAAATTTTTACTTACACATTGACACACACATACATAGCTGTGCCTGAAAAATAACCAACTTCACAGACAAAAAAAAATTCATTCGCTCGTCTCACCCTTCAACTTGTTTGCCATTAGTTTTCAGGCACAAGCATAACGTCCTGTCTCTAGCAATACCGCCTATCTAACATTTTTTAAATTTTTCAGGAGAGACATATAAAACACTTTTCCATAAGAACTATAATGATATCTGTACAAATACGGATTTTTAAAAAAAAAGTCAGATAGACGGTATTGCTAGAGATAGGACGATAAGATGGTGCCTCGTGGAAAGGAACTCATAAATGAAAAAAAATTTAGTCACATAAAATGTGGATTTGCATGCAAATCTGGCGATAATTCTAAGATCGGTTTACCGTTAAAAAAAGCCACAGAAGCCAAAATCTAAGAAAACTTTTATTGAAACACAAATGTTGAGGTGATTTTTTTACTGCGTTTCCAAAGTAAATTAATAAATGATAAATCTATCAAAAACCCAGTCTGATACCTTAAATATTTGCTATATTATTATATTATAATTATTATTATAAGAATAATTAACTTTACCAAAATTCATTAGTGCGACTAAAAAACATATTTCCTTTGTCTTTACATACATGTATATGCTACATTTGAATAATTTTGTATTTCCTTTTACTTTGAACTTTTGTTATATAAATCTTTAAACGAATTTTACTTTATTCATACATTAAAAACATAAAACATATACTTACATATATGTACTGTACATATGTATGTAGGTATACATAATAGTAATATACAACACACTTCTATAGCTAAAAATACTGTGAAAGATTTAAGATGCCGTGATCACATGTAATTATTGTAGAACATAATGCGTTTATTATACATATTAATTAGTACGACCAAATGTATGAAATTGCGATTTACATAAAATGTAAATTTTCTCGTTGTATTATTTAAAAAAGAAAAAAAAAAAAAGAAAAAAGAAACAAAAAAAAACAAATGTTATATATGTAGGTATTGGCCGAGTGTTTTCTTTAAACTGTTTATTTACATAATTACGTAATTATAGTGTTTTATTAACAATTGATAGAACGAAAAGTGTTATACATTATGAAACTTAAAAGGTGGCAATCCAATAATAATTACACAGTTTATAGCAAACTACTTTTGTGCATGCATATTTTTGATTTACAATCACATTTTTTTGCGATAAATTCATTTTCAATATAAAAATGTTGGTAAGAAAGAACCATCCAAGGGCAAAGATTCTGACCAAGATATTATAGAGTGCCCTTCATAAATTACCATCGAAATGGTGCAGTGTATTTCCCGCACCTGTATGGATACATTTTAATTTACTCTAAAACTAACTCTAAAACGGTAACAGTTAACACCCAGCCCCCCCCCCATTCAATCAACGCTATATAGAGCCCTTTTGTTTGATTAAATGAGCCCGAATTTTCCCATGTAATTATTTTAAGTAATCAACCCCAACTGTTAGACGTTTCTTTAATTGCACATTATTCACAGTCACTTGATTGGTTAGTCCAGTTCCGTTTGCATTACAATTATCGAAGTTCATCATTCCAAAACTATTAACCCAAATATTACCAATATGTCCCTTGGGGCACATTTGATCTTTCAACTAGACGAAAAATTCTTTTTTTAAATAAATGAATTTTATAAAATGTAAATTGTATAATTGTTATGAACTTTCTTCTTTACCTTGTAAAAATACAGATAATTCTCATAAATGTCTCTAAGGCAATCTCGGTAGGTTTTGTTATCAAATATCTTGGTAGGATTAGGGTTAAATGTAATTTTTGATATATGATGAACTCCTACACTTTAAAAGCATTGCGAGAAAGTCTTTCCGTTTTTTTCTTGTTTTTTTTTTTTGTATTTCAAGTTTGACTGTTTTCGATCGTTGAGAAATACTTGGAAGTAATCTGAATTGAAAAAGTTTGTTTAAAACAAATAAGTAGTAAAAAAGTAGTTTTCCTGATAAAATTATAATTCAATGGTTTTGATTAATTTGCGATGAAGAAAAAAAAATGAAGCTCTGTTCCACCAATCAGTTCAATCATGTGAATTAAAAACCTCCCTAATTGAAGGCCAACAACAGATACGCATTAAGCTACATTATCGATCTTTCTTAATCATTAAGGTTTGGTTTGTTTTGCGTCTATGTTTACTTATTTAACAAAAAATGATAAAAATCATATAACATAAGCGTTCAAATATTATATCTCAAGTTAGCACTATGAATAGATAAAATATTATATACATACATACATACATACATACATACATACACACTACATATATATATATAAAAATTTGAAATTGAAAAAAAAAATGAATAAAATAAGTAACCTTTAGGTAAAACTAATCGTCTTATTTCACCTGGTGTGAACTGTAGAAATGTTGAAAATCTTTTTTCCAGATGCTTTAATATTTTTTTTTTTATACAGCCCTACAATGTAATTGTACCACATAATACATGTCTATACACCTACACTTATACCTACATATATGTATGTATGTATGTACATATATATGTATTTATTTTATAGCTGAAATCATTCAAAGAACATCATGTTTTCAATTCCTTTCATTGGCAAATCTGCCTTCTCTTAATAGTTACTAAAAGAGAAAAAGCAGGTGCTATAGTTCCCAGAGTATTTTGTCGTGTTAAATCCCTATTTGAAAATAACACCAAAATCTAAATATTATTATTTTATATACATACATATATACTTAGGTATATGTACTGTACTATACCTTATGTACTGTTATCTTAGATATTATATAGAATAGAGCAACAATTGAGATGTTAATGCTTTGTGTTTTATGAGGACATTTTTTTTTTATTAATCGTCTTAATGGTGTCTTATTTTGTACTTTATTTTGTATGTGTGTTAATTGTATATATAGAGAGAGCTCCGCAGCTCAGGAATTTTGGAACAATACTGTATTGACTCAGAAAATACATATTTGACTAATTATCTATCATTATAACTACGGTCTATTATCTCAAATTTTATTATAGATAGGGTTACCAGACGTACTCTTTAAAGAGTACAAGTACTCTTTTTGAGGGTCTTCTCTTTTTTACTCTTTTTATTTT